>QNGE01000531.1:11836-126940 GCA_008508345.1 Paragonimus westermani | reverse complement strand
CTCTCTGTTTAGTTTCCGAGAGATAAGAGTTTCCTTTCCTTATTAGCCAATCAAGTGGCTAACCAGCATTGGCCGGCTGGACAGAAAGGCCCCACTGGCACACCTCCCGGTCTTATTCCTTCGGGTTTACACTGGATATGTGGTGTGTTGGTGGAACTGCAATTGGTGCAGCGCAAGCCAATTGCAGTGATATATAAGCGCAGGCGTCCTTTGGCTTCGGTCATTGTGACAGGCTAATCCGAATCGGATAACGCCAACCGGAGCAGGTTTACAGTAAAACATCATCGCTCCAGAAACAGATAGTTACCTATTAGGTGAACACTACTGGGTACTAAAGGCATTCTCTTTCTATATAACACACTCTGCTTCTTGTGTGTGTCTCATGACAGAGGACTGAGTAGCATTAGTTGCGTTGTTGGTTGATGAAGTTTGACTGTGCTCTGGGACATATAATTCCGACGTTCTCATCGTTCTACCGATGCACTTGAATCCACAAGTGCCAAAATGTAAGCAAATGTTAACTGTGGTCAGCGAGGTGGATTAAGTCTTTTTCCTCCTTGTGCAAGTTATTCATGTCCTCTGGCTGTATGAACTTATTTCAGTAGGTTGCGTATAGTTCTGCTGTTACACATATATATAAGTTTTATTTCGGACTTCATGACCAGGTGATAGAACACCCACTGGTCAACTCGTGTCTATTTTACCATTCCAGCCACAGCCAAGGTCATCTCTCTGGCTACGAAATTTGGAGAGATCTGTACGGTGATTCCCAAAAAGTTACCTATAAGCATAAAGGTTGTACATGTGTGGATCAAACGAATCAACATTTGTGTGTATGGGGAGTGATGGGGATCCACAAAGAAAGCAAATTAATAATACTGAGCAAAAGTATAACCAGACATTGACACTGAAATTGAATGTCACTCGTTGCCAACGGTCAGGTGGGCGACTCAGTGACCACTGTAGGGTGACAACAGTGGCTGTCCGTGTGCGGTTGTGGTTAGACGGTTTACAATGAAATACAGAACATGATTAATGTGTTCGTCACGTCCAAAATTCACCGAAAATTTCTGTGACTAATAAAATGACGGTGAGTTCCATCTGAGTTCGGTAGGTTTACAGTTTTGCGAAAGACGATTCAGAACAGTTATTCAATTCGGTATATAAACCAAGTAACTGTAATGATTACGTGAAAAGCTGAACGGCGGCAGCACGTGTTAATAAGATCAGTATTCACTGTTGCGTAGTATGTGAACCAATAAATATTTCTATCCCAAATCTCTATGGTTTTTTTTGGATGGGGGAATGCTGGAAATGTCTGGCTATCTAAATCTCAAATGTCCTTTAAAAATTAGCTGATAAAATTTCCCGAAGATAATGTGACAAATTTAGGTTTTACATGCTCATGGAATCACATGGGTTATCAGTATCTAACAATTTACTCACGGGAGACTCCCTGTGTTTTCAAATCCTCTGCCCATTATTTACTAGAACCGCTGATTTTTACATTTAGTGGTGTCTACAGTAGATGCTTATAACGTTGAAAAATGACAACCATAAAAAGTTTAAGATGCAATATAATACATAATGTTGCATGGAATACGGTCACTTGTACAAACGAGAGGAAAACGAGGGGAAGCAAAGTTCCATCAGTCCTGCAGAGTTGGTAGGTTTTAAATCAGTGCACGACATTCGGCCTAACTTTTTAGGTAGCACAAGCTTGGTTGTCGGAAGCATCGAACTGGTTAGTTGTTGAATTCCGTTGACTAAAGAGTAGCCTGGGAGCTCGATTCAAGATAGCTGTCAGTTTTCAAGTGGCTGAAACAACATAATTATGAAAAACAAATAGAATTCAATGTGAAGGAGATAAGCTTGTTTGTGATAGTCATGGAGAACGATGACCCACGACATGAATGAGGCATCACTGGGGTAAATTTGTGAATATGCAGCAAATTTTTAGTTGGAAATCGTTTAAAGCACTAAGGTTTCAGAAAACAAGGTGGACGAAAGCACCTGCACAACATATACACGCACCGAATTCGGTGGCCACTTTCACCTGGTCAAGTGGAAAGGAATTCTTTGAAGAGCCGCAGTATACTGCAGGCACGATCCGGTTTTTTCGTTCATCAGATATGGATCGTTACTAAAGGTTATGTCGAGAACTAACATGGATTGTATACAGCCAACGCTAAAGTATTCCTCGGGAAGCGCACTTACATGCATTAAAAACAAAAGCAAAACAACTCATTTCTGTCAAATAGTACACAGAACGCGATAGGGTATTCAACAGGTTTTTTGGCTGGATGACGTTCAGCCTCCACGGCTGTCTTGTGCTAGCTATGAACACCATTAGTGTCAATCGAAATTAAAACCCACACGCTTCATGACCTGATAGTATACATGTCATCAGCTAGATAAAATGAATCTGAGATTTACCTAACAACACTTACATGATGAGTTGTAAAAAGATCGATGCCAAGACGGAAGTGATTTCCTAACCACGACGCGAACATCGCAGTTTGGCTCCCAAGCTTGTTTTCTTCTAAAGAGCTTGCCTTCTATCATTTTGGATTCGGCGCAGGATGTTGGCTGAAAATGCTGAACATTGTCATGCTGAGTCATTGTGTGTAGATGTTAGGTGGTCAAACGGACAATTAAGTATTGCTATCAGTCCTATGACAATTGGTCGACTGTTAGTCTGCTAACTCGCACTTCCACATGGGCAGTCGTTGCTCTCATGAGACATCGGGTGTGATAGGATATCGGAGGGCGTATCTCCCATCCACTCGAAGAAAGCAATCAGTCAGGTGGATATGAACCAATCGGTCAGATACCTTCTGGTGTTTTCGAGGTAAAGTAGGCCAATGAGGTCAAACCAACAACAGCCAACCAATCCACACTCACTAAAGGTACGCAATAGGTATTTCTCTGATTGGCCAGAAATGAAATAAAGTGGACTGCTGCGTCTATTCGTCATTCGAACAAAAATGCTCGGTCAGGACAGTAAACACGTTTCGGTAAGCAAGGATGCCCGCACTCTCGAGCAACGTCACAAAGATATGGTCTCGAAACTGCGGCACACCGTAGCGGGTCCTTCGAACAGAGGGTCAAATGGTGCGGCCCAAAACTTGCCCGTGCATATGCATCACCATCATCATCCCGACTGGTCTAATGATGTGAGTAATTGGATTGATGGAATGGACCGTACGTGGAACGCCGAAATGAGACGAATGAGGCGTGGTCTGTTCCCATTGGTACCTGTTGACTTGTTTGACGATGGTCTACACGAATTACTAGCTCCACATGGTGACGTGCCGTCCATCTTGGATCGGATGGATCGTCAAATGGACGCAATGCGCCGTCAGATGGAATCTGCGATGGACATGAACGGAAAGCAACAAATATTGGGTGGCGATAATGGCTTTCACGCACACGAAGACACTTTGGTTCCCTATGGAACGTGTGGCCCTCTCGACTACTTGAAGGATGCTTACGAGCTAGGAGAAGACGGTCGAGTACGTCGTTCATTATAGTCTATTGAACATTTTAAAAAATCCTGTGTGATATACTCGCCATGATGGCGTTCAGTACTTTCTCTGGGGACAGATAAACATGTATCAGCATGTACTTCTCATGGTTGTTTTCCTCTTAACTGTCGCCACTTCTCTGATCCCATGCAGGTCCATTTTAAAGTGCGATTTAACGTTGAGGGATATGGTCCTGAAGATATAAAGGTGACCACTTCCGATCATGGTCTGACTGTCCACGCTAAGAAGTCAACAAATTCTGAGACTGGATCCACAACACGAGAATATTTTCGCACTATCTACTTACCGCCGTCAATCGAGAAAGACCACTTTCAAGGAAACATGACCGAGGTAATTGTTGTTTGATGGTTACCGAGACAAACAAGTTCTTTATCTGAAGGAGTATCTATTACTGCCTTTATTCTGTGTTACTTCGGTTGCCAAGACCCTCATTCGGTGTTATCTTTCTATTTGCCCTTCCATTTAAGGACGGTATTTTGACATTAGAGACTCCGGTGAATACGAAAAGCCATAATGTTGTGACGTTTAATCGTGACCACCAACTGGCGGTGAAACCGATTTCGGACATGGAACTGAAGGAACGGGCACCGGTGGATGGCTTGCTGGCATTGAAATCAACTGGTATGCATAAATTATGTTAAACGACATATTGGTCAATGATTTGGTGCACACTACTCCTTAGTTTTAGCAGTGCTAACATTATGTTACCCTATCCGTTAGCAAACGCTACGCTTCGATTACGCGCAGGTGTCTTTTGTATGGAAAGTCGTATTTATGTTACCTGTTTTGCCCTGCTAGTGATTAATTTTTAGCTGAGTTGAAGGTTCGTTTACATTAGCTGTTTTGATAATTGCAGTCATTCGCTTCATTTCTCAGCGGGCTTGCACAGAAGGTTGAGTGTTAATTGATATGAACGTGAAGTCCAGATATGGTAGGTCCGTTTTCTGTTTTTCAACTCAGAAGCAGTTTACCATGTTTTACTATTTTTAACCATTAAATTGTTCAGGAACACATGGACCAACAGTCATTACGGACGAGAAAACTGGCGGGCAGAAACTGCATTTGGAAGTACCGATTGAATCAGAATTCGCGGCAGATAACTTGTGTGTGCGGGTGGATTCAAATCGAGTGATTGTATCGGGTCGCAAGCAGTATGTGGATGAGACCACATCCTCAAAGGGTGTTCATGTGAAGGAATTCACTCGTTCTTATGAGATTCCGGAAACGGTGGACACCTTCTCGATTAACACTCAGTTGCATGGAAGCACGTTATTGGTGGAGGCTCCATTGTTACATGCTTCTGGGTCACACTAGCAATTTCCAGCCTTTGTTCGTTGTACGAATTTAATCACATATGTTTCAACTATACACTCTTCTTTTCTGTATGTTACTACTGGGATCCCAAGCCTTATGGAGCTGTTTGCACTCTGTGGTGTTAATGAACAATTGGAAATCTGTGAAGGACCGTTTGCATGATTTCGAGTGCATAAATGAAAGTTGACTGAGCCTCACACTTGGAATAGATATGCTTCCCCTCAGGTTGCTTGCACATAATCCACCTTTCGGAGCAAAAATGTTGCCCACCATAGATTGCTTGCTTGGCTATCTAGACTGGACACTACCTCCAATGGGAGCTTTGATTCTATAGACCGTCACCTTACTGAGGCATTTTGACACTATACCCAGTCAGAGCAGCAGTATGATGCTGTTTAATTTTGATAACCAGTATACGTCGGATCTCAGTTCCAATATACCCAGTTTGACTTACTCGATTTCCCTTTAAGTTACACATGAACCCGGCCAGAAAATACGCGCAACGTTTTAAGAAGGGCAACCTGCTGAAACCTGTTAGTTTGATTGTATGAGACTTCCACTCTGTGAAGTTCTGATGGGTTGCGGTTGGATAATAGAACTCGGGGTTCGGAGCCGTACCCACCGGGTTGGGTGGGTGCTCTACCGAACTGAAAGAACACGGTCGGGTTTGGAAGCACACCATATTTCTCTGTAGTATCTGAAAATGCAGTATTTGTATCTCCCAATTTCAGACCATCGTTGGAGAGAAGAAAAAAAACGAGGTAACCTCCAGCCCGCTCAGAAGCGTGACAAGTGAAAATTTGGGCGGACATTCCAGTAGGTAAAGCGTTGGAAAAGGTGCGGGCGAGACGACCTGGAAGACCGATATAACAGAGCAGACATTAAAAAGGGCAGTTGATGAAACTGACACTGAATCCATGTCACTCTTTCCATAACGGGTAGATATGAAAACGTGCATTCAGAATGGACAGACGGGAAGGCTTGGTTGCAGTTGGGGTTCTCAGAGAAGTCGAGGGATCTTCATTCATTACAGAAGTGACACTGCATACCACCTAAGCTGAATGCCGTTGAATCCATTTGGGTCAGTTCAGAACACGATGTCCTAAATTCTAGGTGTGTTGGAAATCCATTGAAGAGCTTAGCAGAACGGTAGAGATCGCCAGTCTCTGCTGTACTGAACGCGCCTGTTAAGTGCGAAGTCCAACTACAGTTTGGACAAAGAGAGCTTACCCTCACTAGTATCAAATTAGGTGCGCAACAATATAGAGATACTTCAGATACAGGTATGCCAGCTCAGACAAATGAGGTTTACGCAATTAATGAGGAAAATCGTCTACCTCAAATGATGATAAAAAGGTTAACTGAGGCATATTTTTCGAGTTCATGATGGCGAAATTACTGTTCATGTACATGCAGAGTTCTTTAGTTACATAGGCCTGTACCAGAAATCAAGGAGGGGGGCAAGTATGCAACCAGTGGAATAAAGTATTGTGAACTGAAAGGTAGACGCGTAAATAAGGTCATTCAGGGCTTGCGTTTTGAAAGGTTGATGCAACATAAAGTGTCAGGACAAGTGGCGTGAAAATGATTGACAGTTACGCTTGAAAAATTAATGATAACCGTGAACATTTTGAGGCTTGTGTACCGAGACCAATAAGCCCATATTTCCCGAAAGCACATAGGTGAACTTCGTTATTTCTAGCACTGAATATCCTGTGTGTACGTGTATGTCCAGGTTATGCAGCCGTACATTAAGACTGATCGTACACTCGATCTTCCGATAAGAGGATGAGATCATGCTGTTACGTGCAGTGGCGCTACATCAAGCTTAATTTGTAGGATTTGTGATCTCATCAAGCATTCTATCGGTGTTGATGCAGGCATAAACTTTTTGATTGTCCTCAATAGTTCATCGCTTGCAGCGATGACGGGCTCAGTCTTTCCAGTTTTGTAACGACACCTTGCAGTTTAGGAGTCAACTACATAACGAACTGATGTCCTGTGTTTCGTGATTCTACAGAGTTTACAGCAATGTCTTCTGCATATTATAGGCATGTAAGTCTGGCTCCCGAGAGCACTTCTATTAGACATGTTCTTAGTTTGTCAAAGTGCAACCTTAACCATCCCAAGGGTAAATAGAGAACAGAGGTCGAATAACCTTGACCTATCCTAATTTTACTACTGAATGTCGGAGATACGATCCCAAAACTATTTGCCCAGGCAGAGGTCTGATAACACTGGCTACCCTATTTGAATAAAATAGACAACAATTTCACTTTACATGATTTATGTCCAGACAAAGTTTACTGTATCGTTACGAGTGTACAATATCAGATTATTTTCTTTGTCCACATTACTGACGAGGAAAAAGTGCATCACGTAGATAAACTTCTCCAGCAGACCGTTCCTTAATAAGCAGTCTCAGAATACTGCTCTGTCATGTGAATCAAAAGCTGTCCTGATATGTAAGAAGACAACAGTTGTTGGCCTCCTTTATAAATGGTGGAGCTTGACAATACGACTAGTGGAACCAAGAAAAAGACGATAACCAGCTTACTCCGAGCGGATATGTTGCCTGCGCGTTCCGATAAGTCTATGAAATAGACTGGCTCTAAGCCGCTTCGAATTAATCTAATACCTCGATGGTTGACTAGTAATCAAATTCGGGTTCAAAGCTAACCACGACGCCATAGAAATAGAAGATTGGGATCTGTGGGTGCGGTTACTACCTCTGTATTTCAGGTCACAAGCATTTTATATATGAAGATACTCAAAGCAATTTGATTTTGGAATGCAAGAGAGACAAGCGGCAATCGCCGAGTATTCTCGTGGTACTTGAGTCTGACAGTTGTCAGACTAATCATAACACAGTAGTACGGACACACCTGACTGGCTTTAGTCGTGTGGTTCCAGTCAACAGACGCGTATCCCTGAAGTGTTTTTGTCTACGAACAGTCAGCCCACAACCTGCAGTCACCACACTGGCACACGCACAACACGTGCACTTATTGAGAATTGATATTACCTACGACAGTAGTCGAACAACTGTTTTCACCCAGAGTGTGCCGAGCAGAGTTGTAAGCTGTTTGTCTGGTGCTGGCCCTCAAGATATTAGGAGATATGCGCATCGCTTTTGGGGGATTTGACGCAAACTGGACTTCTTACCCACATATCCTCAGCCACAATGAAAGCAAATCCGGTCCTCCCTATGATTGGCATCATTGAGACGCTTGAGCTGCACGATGTTATCGGGGTTTCGTTTTGGATGAATGTCACTAATCTGATGAAGCATATCCTGAAAAATTTTGAAGTGACAAGAGAATCCTATATTCCGAAGAACTGTATTGAAATTGGTTGTTCCACCCAATGGGCTGGACTGTTTTAGTTAGGTGGTGCGTTTGTTCATAATATTTGTTAATGTCCTAAGCAGGCAACCCGCTGGAACTCTGTATTGTCCGATTCAAGAACATCTGTTCATGTTAGCCTTTTCATTTATTTGTGCTTCCTTATCAGCGACCAGGCTGCGCTCACCACTGTTTCAGACGGCTACCCCCAACTTGTCTAACGTTATGTCGCATGGAATCTCGCAGGTAAATAGGCATCCAAGTGCTGGATTACAGAGTCATCCATTTTATTTAGCAGACAGTCTCAGTTATGACCTACAACTCTTGTGAACCACACCTCTTGCAACCTCGTGTGATTGTGACAGCCCCTTTCAAAAACACAAAGTTCGCTATTGTTTGTGCTAATCAGACGAGGGCCAGAGCTCCAGCCATGCTTCGATGAGAAAACCATATGGGCCATTGCGCTGTTGGACTCACACTAGCTACGAGTGAATCATCATATGTGAACGTTTATTCACATTTGCTTGTGAGTAATGCCCAGATTATCTGATCGTCTCAACGGAAGACACAGTAACCGTCTTGCTAATTCCAGTCAATGATCTCACGAGTAGAAGTGCCTTTTGTGTGTAAACCATCAAAATCTTTGGCCACACTGAGTGCGAATGAGTAGTAAAAGTAGTTTACAAAGTTTCTGTTCGATTTTCTATTTACCTAGACCAAATTATCCAGTACGTCTTCTGCCTTCTTGCTTACAGTAACACCCAGTTCGCCCTAACTAAAGACAGTGATCTTGAGGTTGCTCAATACCTACAGCCAGTGAAGAATTGAGGTGCCTTCCGTTCGAACAACAGGCTACTGACGTGGATTCCATTCACCACCATTCATCAGACTTTGGTTTTCAGTGTTCGATGTCTGGTTCCAAATGTAGATACTGTGAGTACCTATACCTATTGACAAACGATGTTTAAGCAACTAAACAAAGCATGTATTTACTTTCGGGTTTAGTTCTTCTACGGGGATAAGCCCATAAGAATATGTCTACTGAAACCGGCTACTCTTCTTTCGCTAATTAGATAAGAACTGTCAAAAGTCAAGGACGGAAGGCTTCTAACGCCAGTTTAGTCTAAATACTCCGAAGTATTCCTTCACCTATTTAATTGGTTGGATAGAAGAACTAGAGTGACCACGCTCCAACTGTGTGATGACAAACAAAGCATAAAACTGTTATCACAGTATGGCTATTTGTCGGCTGGAGTAGGTTCAGTCTGCGCAGTTAAAGGTTAGCGTTCTAGTCGAAAACCTGTATTTCAAGCGTTGAAAGACAAATGTATGGATGGTAACGATTCGGGACTCATTTTGCTTCCAGAAGTAGGGGGATATTACACGGTGCTATGCTTTTCAAAATGGAGGATAGGGGGCATCTTGATTAATAAATCACTTATTCGTTTATTTGCTTATCATGCAAAAATGTTTACTAATACCCTCATGCATTCAAACCTCTTCAAATCTCACTTTCTTGACAAGCAGGCATTACAATATACCTTGTCAAGTGGACTGTGTCTGGAACTGGTTGAGCATTTATGATTTCGGAGCAGCTTGTTTCAGTTGCTTTCGTCCAGCCTGTTTTAAATACTGCTAAATTTATAAAGGGTCCATGAGGTTTGAAAAACTCCTTGCAGGAGTGGAACGCTACTAATGAAACAAACTGTCAATTGTTTGCAAATTATTCTAAAATAGTGCCTTATCATTCACAGGGAATCAGCGGCAATTCTGAGATTTTAAACGCCTTTTATTATCAATGCTCTACAGCTATGAAATAGGCAAATGTTGATTGTCCTTAGCCCGTGCTTTAGCCTGGACCGTTCATACTGAAATAGTGGAAAACAGACCGTCGTTGTCCACAACAAATTTTACTCATTACCTGGAACTAGCGGTCAGTCACGGAATTAGCAGCTCGCGCTTTGTTACTGAAACTGTTTTAAATTTGAAGAAAATCTGTCAATTACACCATTTTAGTTCATAGTCATCTTTGGCCACAGCCGTGTGGTCTTGTATGCACATGAATTGTGGATGCGAAGAAAACCTTAAAGAATGCATGAATCGCTTTAAATTGCTTTGTTGAATCTGACGGATGAAGTAACACACCGCTTGAATGTCTTCTAGGGTTGGACATTGCTGTGCTTTCGGATGTGATAATTCGGTCATGATAAACTTAAGGTAAGTAGTGGATTTGTCAACACGGTTAACTCCTGAAACTATGGCCAGAGTTCTGGTTTTGGCTGTGGCAAGGATATGCACTACTGAGATGCGCCTACAGGAGAAAAACTCGAATATGTTGCTTCTATTCTGAAGGGATTGGCTGTGAAGTTTGTGTGAATTCGAAGGCTGCAACCAGTTTTCAGTGATGTTCAACCTATTCCAACCTAATCACCTACTGTCAGTCGAGAATGATAAAGCTCATACACAAACCTTTATTGCATGGAACCAAAGTGAAACCATCCGACACTTAACTGGTTGGTTTTCCAAACAGTGCGAATTACCAACTCTTCAACCACATACTGACTGATTAAGCTGCACCAGCAATGTTGGCGATGACTTGTGCTATAAGTGGCAAAAAGTGAGATCAGTCGGATGCTTAATTCTTTGTGGCAATCTAGGTCGTACTGAACTTTCTGGTCAGTAATGAACGTTTAGCTGTTTCTTCAGAGCATTTTGTGTGCTAGGAACTAAGCATTCTAAGCTTGAAGGTAATACGCGAACCTTGTCTTGCTTCGTGGCAGTTAACCTGATCGAAAAGGTGCTGACGGAAGGCTAGTTGACGCACTGAACAGAGTTTTCGCATTGTATATTTTGATACAGTACTCTCTTGTTTTGGAGACATTGCGTCCCAAAGTAACGCTAGAATCATCACGAAAAAGAATCACGCAGTGGCTTTCTTGGTTCTAGTACACTAGGTTTATATTCAACTAAAGACTTAATTCAGCCTCAACCGTCCACCTACGGACTCCTATGCGTTTAACAAGTTGTGGTTTTATCTCTGTCCCCATATGAATTACGGAACTATTTCTCAGAACACATTCAAACGACTTACTACTTATGATATGAGTAGTCTACCAGACTGAGATTGTCCTGGTATGTTCAACGTACACATTTTCAGTAGCAACATTTCTCGTATACACGAAATTGAATTGAAACATAAGCATGAACAGTTAATGTCATTCACTCTGTGACCATCTAATTACACTCACTTCTTGATGTCGAACACATGAGTAACTTTTTGCAACATTCGTGTCTATTTGGTCAACCGAACTTCATATGAACCCACTCTCAGGGTTGGATAGTTTAGATTGAGCAGTTCGTACGTCCAGACAAACCAACGGAAATCTCGATAGTTATAACTCCACACTAAAAAAGACGGTGTTTTCGATTACATTTTGGAAAGGTTGCAGAGAATAGATCAGTTAATCTGCATTATTGACACTCTGAATGTGAACTCACTTTGACCTAGTTACGTCGGTCATGACATCCTCCCAAGCATATTCATAGAACTGGTCCGAAGTTAAAATCAGGATAACTATACAGTCTGTATGAACACTACTTTATTCAGTAATGTCTTCACAACATTCTTCTGGCTGCATCATGCCAAATCGATTGAAGCTGTGAAAGGAGATTAAAGTTAGAGTTAAAGATTTCTGACTAACATGCAGGAAAATTGACAATTCTTAGCGTGATACTTAAGCTCATAAAATATCTCGCTATTCAAAATTTGGCTGCTAATCAACAAATCAGCAGCACATAGGTTAACAGTATGAAATGTTTGTGACCGTGACAAACAGAGCATTGTTTGAGATATTCCTCAGCATACTACAGGGCTATTCTTGTCAGTCTGTTCTTTGTCTCCTTCTCATCGACCAGTTTCACCAACAGACAGCTGCCTTAAACATTACACTTCAAATTTTCATACTGCTGATGAACACATTTGTTCTTAGTGATGTTATAAGCATGTATCAGGATGTCGTCCAGCTTTATTACGGATTCATCGGTTACTCTAAGTTATTTCTCACTGACATTCACAGGTTTGCCCAGTACAGTGTATTAGCCTAATATCTGTGACTACTACCTGCGAGCTTCATTGCAGACAATATCTAGCCTTCCATCCAACTCACAATGTTGGACTTGCGACACCGTCCACTTTGTACAATGCGAGATGACGTGGCCTGCAATACCGTACAGTGAACATGAGCTATTCTGATTACGAACTCAAGATGGGAACATCGTGACACTTTGTTCAAAATTGGTCTCGATTTTCACCACTGACGTTTAGTTTCAGAAAACCTGTTCGTTTTCATCCAACGTGCCATCGGCAAATCTGTCCACTATAGAACGAAGACGATCTCACAAGCGACCATGATCTCTGAATGTCTTTCCAAGTTTGTTGTGATTCACTTCTCGTAGTGAGCTTCTACTCTAAGGAAAAACGTGAAAAGACGCAAAAACGCAAGCATTGGTCCTGCTGATTTAAACACTGTACGCTGTTTATGTTGAATAGTTAAGTAGTATGGAAGAATTAGCGAACTGTGTGAAAATACAATCTTGGTGGCCAGACAGAAAGCATGTTACATCTACATTCCTCCGCAGATAACGTGTTTTTCTGCGTAACATGACTTACTGTTATGTCAACCGATTTATTAAAAACATAGTGCGTGTGCATTAGGTTGCAACTTAACTGTATGTTAACAACAAAGTGATTCGGTATTAGTTGCCGGGTAACAAAACGTATTTACTGATTTCACATACCCTTCACCCAGCTGGTATTACCTGTCAATGAAACCTTACCGTGATCGGCAGACAAAACTTTTTAACTATGTGTGACCAGTCCGTCATGTGGTCTGCAAAGTATCCAGCACGCCTGATTCGGGAGAAATATTACTACGAGCGTTCAGTAACGGTCATTGTAGGCGGAAGGTAAGAGTTTCACTTTCATTGTGACCTGACAGTTTAATTCCACCTACTTTTTAAACTATGCATGTATACCACACCCCCATTATAATGCATACAACTTGTAGGAAAACATTATTGTTTGATTCCGTTCGGTAAACAAAAACAATGATACAGTGGACACGCGTAATTTAACTCCACACTTGCACTGGTTGTTTACTTAAAATAACCAATTTACCCATTTTAAAATATTGGACGAAATTCGGAGAATATTTCGTACTCCTGCTGAGTTTATTGCCACTTGTATGTAAACCATGGTTCTCCCCCAAAAAACTATGGGTCTTCAATATTTGGCGTGCTCCCAACGAAAGTGTATACCTTTCAGCCAATAGGACACCCAGCTCCGTAGTGCTTTAGAAGTCACCAAGTTAGTGATGCCTAATTACTCTCAACAATGCATAAAACAAAGATGCAGAACATTCCATTGTAGTAAAACATGACATTGTAAAACCGAACACATTTAAGACATTAATCGAACAAAGCCTCCGCGCAACTACTTTAGTTGTTTATTGGATCATGCATATTAATTTGGACCCTCCAACACTGGTCTGTCATAGAAGCGGGCAAGGTCACTGGTTGTTAAGTTGTAATCACCCAGTGATTAATAACTTACCGCTGTTTACTGAGTGACCCCTAGCGAGGAAACCACACGAAGTGTCGCACTAGTCAGTACAACTTGACAAGATCTCTGTTTCTTTCACAGATTGCCTGAAAGCCGCCTACTTCGACACTACCGGGCATGCACACATTCATCTCAGTAATATGGCATGTGTATTCCTTTGCAGTAATAATATGATAGGAGTCTTTCACTTTATGTTACACGATCAAGTGATGAATAGATATAGGAAATTTTTAACCGGTATGCTGACTAATTAACATAAAGCAAGCAAGTAATTGTGCGCTATCTGAATTTTAGATTAGTTAAATTGTGTGTTGGAATGTTGGATAATAATTTCATCGAACTGCTTTAGACAGATTCTTTCCTGCATTATGCACCGGACGCAGAAGTCAGCATGCGATTTTCATGACACAAAGCCGAGTATGTAAAATTGTCGGTTTTGATTTAGTTTGAAAATGTTGGATGGGTGTTTTGGAGTAATTTGGCTTATTTGCTTAAGGGTTTTGTGACCAATTTCCAGAAAAACGAACAAAGTTTATTTATAATGTTTTCAAAGTTCGAATTTCGTTGCATGAAGGTACAGTAAAAAATGTTGAAATAGTTAGGGAATTTATCAATTTATTTATCCTCGCATTACTCGTAGCCTTATTCGAATTTAACCAGTTTATTGGTTAACACGTAGAACAAGCAATTAAGTTGATCTAAACAAACTGCTAGAGTTTTTAATAACGGTACAGCCACTCTAAACATGGAGTGATTTACGGTCCGCATAATTTAAATGCAAATCACACATGAATGCGTCCGGGTTCCTTACATTTATATTCATCTGTAATGACTGGAAGATTATTGGCACCATGTGACCTTGTCCGATTTTACTGATATGGCCTGGTTTTTTGAGGTCAACAATAAGTTTTAAAATGATGAACTAAATCACCGCCTTGGATCATTTGGCAAGCTTGAGCTGCTAGTTGTTTACTTAACACATCCTGTTAGTCCAACCATTTACGCAGCTTTTTAGCGGTAGTGGTGTAACGAAACCACCAATCAAACCGTCTTGATGTGGGGATGCTTTAAATATAGACCACGTAGGTTCACCTGCGAATACACCCTTGGGAGATATAACTGGGCGTTTGGAGGGTGTACATCCGAGTTATAGGGTTCTCAGTAGGGGGTTAACTGTCCTAACATATGGTGGTGCTCATTGATTGATGTATTTTCCGGTTGACATTATGTATGACGTGTGTAATGCACAAGCAACTCACAACCTCTTGTTAGAATTGCAGCTGTTACAAATGCCAACTACAAAAACGCCACACATGCTTCCTTCCCGTAGATTCATTATTCAGCTACTTCAGCACTAGGCGGAAGGAAGTTCAACCCTAACAGTCGACCCATGAAGTGATGTTGGAGCGTTAATTTAAAAAAAGTCTCTAAGGTATGGGTTTACCAAAGAAAACACTGGGGGGAAACGTTTTTCTGATTTTCTGAAATGGGAATCCGAAATGTCGTCAAAACTTTCCACCTTGTTCTCCTCAGACAGCTGGTAACAAAACATTGTCAAAATTGAAAGAATGGGCCAAATTCGTGAAACAAAAATAGATTCTGATGAGCAGTAAAAGAATTTTTTATTTTCTATACAAATTGAACATCACCCACAATCGTTCGCGGGTGTCGTTTTCCCATCAACAGTTCATTATGCTGCTTTGAAAGAAAGCGCTAGACCTGGGTTTCGCTCCCATTAGAGCATGTCGGCAGTGCATATCCTTGCTACGGACGAGATTAGAACTCCGGCCAGGCTTTCACGAGGCAACCCTGTTGACCACTGCCCTACTGACCTCACACTAGACAAGACTGAATTATCACATGCAAACGTTAAGCCATAGTCGCTTGTGAGTAAGGCTCAGACCGCGCGATCGCTTTGGCAGAAGACAGTAGCTATCCCGTTAATTCCAATCGATGACCCCACCACCACAATTGCTGTCCAGGATGAAACCACGGAAATCACATTTTGATTGCTGTTGAACAGTTTACTGTCATCGGCCTCAAACATAACAAATGCGGTTGATAAACAGATTGAGAATACCATAAAGTTAGGAACAAGTTGTAATACTCTACGTTTCAACCACCTCGGTTGGCCTTCCTCAGGAGTGTTGCAATCGAAATGTGACTTCGATCAGAACTTGCTACTAACGATGTGTTTTTCTTAATTTGTTTATCGATAACATGTTAGACACGATGCCCGAACTGTTTGACTTCATTCTTACTGAATTTAGTTTGGCTATCTTATAATACATGCAGTTTATGTACAACAGACAAAGAGACAGCTAGTATGAACACTCATACATTCGCATTAATCATTGTCATTAATACCACTGCTTCAACTGTGCACTCTTCCGATTAACTTTGAGCTGCGCAAGCATAACCACCGGTAAAGGATAAGAGAAACAAAGAGAAGTGACTAAACACACATTAGTAAGAAAATTCCGATTAAATACAGGAAACGGACACCGAGCTGTTTGAGTTCACAAGACAACCTACAACCCGTCCCCAGGGTTTGTCAAACTTTCACACATGCAAACATGCAGACAAAGACCGGCATAAAAATCCCAAGGGCATGTGACTAAGCCGCTGGCCTTTAGGCGGGTCGGCTGACAGATGCAGAACGACCATATCCACTAAGAAATCCGCGTGTGTCGAAGAGGGCGGATGGATGAAGTGACACACAGCGACCAGTCTACGGGTACGAGTTTGAAAATCAATAACCAAGGAAGGCGAACAGAGAATTTTCCCTTAGCCATGCAAGGTCACGAGAAGAATCGAGACGGGGTTAATCGGAAAGGATTCTGACATCTGTCAATGGCCTACAGTTTCAGTCTTGGGATGTGAGGAACAGCATGATTGTGAATAAGGAGTGTGGGAAACTAAATCACCGGAGCAGAGAGAGGTGCTGCGTTCTATTGAGGTTTCAGTTACTTTCACCGGCAGCTAACGAAAAACGTGTACGATATTCGCACCAAATTTAGTACGAATGAAGTTGAACAGTTTGGGCGTCGTGTTCAACATGTTATTGATAAACAGATTGGGAATAACACAACGTTACGAGCAAGTTGTAATGCTCTACGTTTCAACCACCTCGGGTGGCCTTCCTCAAGAGCGTTGTAATCGAAATCACTTTGTCAATGTGATCGGCACAAATCGGGAACTTCCGAACGGAAAACAAACTGATAAAGAATCAAGCAACTTTGACACTAAAACGAAAATGTGTTACCTGCCGACCGGCAACGGTAACACCACGGGTAGCAACTGGAACAGCGTGCGTTTTATTTCCATACCGCTATTCGTAAAAAGGTCAGGGGTCGAAACAGTGCTCTTCGAATCTGCCACAGTACGCATGACTCTTGAGTTCCAGGCCGTCTAGTTTTGTGACAGAATGGTCAAACCAACGATACCTTCAAAACAAAAAAGCTGCTGTTGGTAGCGAAAGATAACCGCCCGGATTACGTGCCGCTGAGTTTGAAAAAAGGGGCGTAGATTAGAGTTTGGTGTGATTGGTCCATTTTGGGTTTTGCCTAAGGTAGAACCAACCCTATGAAGGTCCGCGTATGCTAAGTGGGTCGCTTATGACTGCCTCCCCTCCTCTGACACGTCTTTGTTGCCAGATGATGGGTAACTAGAACGCCAACTGCTGCTTAAAGGGGGTTTCTTGAGTCATCCAGGAAAATTTTTAGGCATTGCAATGTTTTGTAGCAGATGGGCTACAGATGACAAGCGGCACGTGAAGCTAGTCAATGCCAAATAAGTGGGGTTGATATAGTGGGTCGGACTGTTGACCTGTGATCACGTAATCCATGACGTGAAACTCGGTTCACCGACTCCAGTTTGTTAAGTTATCAGCTCTAAAAATTTCGGAATACTTTGCGTTACTCAGTGACGTGTTCTCACTGTGTGAACTTTGCTGTGTTGGTTATTATACTGATCTTCTTATGTTTTGAACTAAGACCAAACGGCCAAACACATACTAGTCAACTGGGGTACAATTCAGTTTGTTCTTATTAGGATTTGCCAGGTAATATCATTTGACTTGCAAAAATACATGCCTTTCGGGACCTTTGATTACCTGACTGAGCAGGTTCATTAAACTTTGATCTTGTACTTACTTTCTGGCTATTTGGCTACCACCAAAGTCTTTCTTAATATCTGTTCTGTTTTCATTTTACCGGTGATGAAAGCACGTCGATCGCGTGAAACAGGGTCTTGATCAAACTACGCTTTTATATTATAGAGAAGAAACTGGAGAACCAATGCTACTGTCCACGCCATTTTGCCTTATGGTGAGCAAATTGTCGTAACGTCCAATTCATAATCGAAATGTTGAGTAGATATGAAACCCTTTCTACCATTTAAATTAGTTTCCTTGAAAAAGGTCTACTCAGAGGCACGGACATACGAGACTGTAATATCAAGCTAGAATGAGCAGCACTGACCAAGTTTAAAGTAACGTCCATTTATCATTTTTGCAATACTGCTCTGACAATACTTTATTAGACAGATCCAAAGACAGTTAATTTTGGGCTTAATTGATAAATAATGAGAAAAATATTTTAAACATTCACGGAAGTGGAGTCCACTTTCGGCCGTCCAAACGTCCTACAAATGCAATTCAACGTGAATGAGAGAAAGGCTGACGAAAATCGCCATTGTTGAGTTTAAGAGCATTTTAGCTTTGTTGTGTTTTTTCGACTAATATTGAGGTTGATGTCCATCAGGTCTGCGCTTTAGTTTGTCAACCGAGTGCGTCATTACTATACGGTCTTTCAGTATCATCCAGTGTACAGTCAGGTGAACATAAGCATTTTTTTACCTGCCGTATTATTTTAACGTATTTAGCTTAACCAGCTTTTATTTACGGGTGAATTTGTTACAAATTTAGGAGCGTTCGAATTTGGTCTGTAGCAGTCTTTATGTCACGGGATTTCTTTCTAATCGACCAAAGCTTGCCATTCTTGATTATCAAGATTCAGTCAAATTTTGGTATGTGCAATTCTATCGGACTTCAGTAACCATGACAGAATGAACATTAAACCAAATCATCTGTTCACGGAAGTACTGCGTTTCTATAGGGAACCCAGATTCATATAAAATCCTTATGAGTCTAGTAAACATTTTGCTGTTTAATTACGAAGGCACGCCTGTTACCCATATTGTTGTGAACCGAGTAGGCGGATGGCACACAAGGTGTTTATTTGGGAAACCAATACACGACTTAGGGGTCTCAACGGGATTACGAACAGAAACACTCATTTGCATGCCACATTCGTCTGAGGATGCTCCAGTCGCTTTAGACACCATGTCTCAGTTCCGTCATGTGACGAAAGCCATTCTATGTCATTCTGCTTTCCAATGGTCCTTTCCATATCCTTTCCGTATTTATCCCGCCACCATGTCGTTCCAAGCTGCTGCTGAATAGTGGTGTGAGTAGTATGGTGCGACCGTCTGTCCTCACTAAAATATCAAAACCTACTGATGCAGCAGCCATCAGCGGCGAGTTTGTTCTCAATTATGTTACTAATACGCTACCAGCAGGACCTTTTGGCTACCTCCTAACTATAGTACTTCGAATTGTGGTTTAGTACTGAGTACACTAACCAGGTTGACATAGGAACAGTAAACAGATTTTGTCTATCAACTCGAAGTAGCATCCAGCTGAGTAGAAAATAGTTTGTTAAAACCAGAGCAAACAAAGAGTTGGCCACAATGAATCTTGGGTTTGATGTTCATTCAACTAGTCATCATGTACTAACATCTCGCAAGGCATTGTCCAACAAACTAGGCAATCTGAAAATATAAAAGGGCATTTTTCAGGTTTTGGGCTTTCCAGGTACCTAACAATCGTCGAATGCAACAGACGAAACCAATCTTCGCTAATAATGGCGGTCTGATTAGGATTTCCTCACGAAACCTATACCAGTAGTTGAACTACTGTCACACTTTGGTCAGACAACAGTGTTGACCACTGCCTTATCGACCTCACACTAGGTGTGACTTCCTTATCATAAGCAGTCGCTGGGCCCCGTTTGCCTGTGAGTAATGCTCAGACTGCCTGATAGCCTTAAGAATAGACAGAGCAGCTGTGCTGTTAACTTCAATCGATTCCCAGGAAACCTATTACTGCAACTCATTGGCAAGGTTTTGATTCCATCAATACATAACTGTATTGTCAGAGTAGCGAGTTGGTAGTTTGACAAAGCTTCGGAGTTTTCACAAAGACAGCAAACCGGAACTACACATAGAATAAAGAAATGATTTGAATAGCTAGCAAAGACTACCCCGGAAGGTGCTCAGATTGCACACTAGACCCACTGCCGAAAATTACGAGAGACTCTGAAAGCACAGACTTTCGTCCAATGAGAAAAAAGCCTTGGAAGTTGCCGGTAGGGGTTTGAAATAAGTAGGTATTGGCTTAGATTTACACACTCGGTCCATATCTAGTTCAGTCGTGGCTCGTCTGAAATGTACGCCAGTTATTGTGAGAACCGACGACTGTCTACACACAATAAAATGAATTGGCTCTTCAGAAGACGCCTGCGGACAGACAACTAAAGAAATCGGACCAAATGGATGTTGGGGAGAGGAGCAGACGCTTCCCTGGAAGTAACTTGACTGTCAGACCATATTCCGGGGTTTTGATGATGCCCTCCATTGGTCGTGAGGCTGATCTAATAGGTATCAAAGTTGTTGAACGATTAGTTAGTGTAACACATCAACCTACCTCTTTTCGGCTGATTACCGGTTACAGTGGCGACCAAATTTAGGCAGCGTGGAGACGCCGGGGGACAGCTTTCTTCCGAGTTACATGAACCAGCAATAGCCCTGCAGTAATGCTGCCAGAGGCCCAGCAATATATCCACATGAATTCCTGATAGTCCATACTTGTTCATGTATTCTGATTTTGCAGGACTATTGCCGATTCATAAAACTCTGAAGAACTCTGGTCCCCAGCTACTCCACGTTGTCCGGATTTGGTCCGCCAGTAAAACCGGTAATCAGGTAAAAACAGCCGGTTGAAGTGTTACGTGAGTAATCCAAATGGGTGCTCAGTACAGACAGTTATGAAAATCGTGGAGGTAAATGAGGCTTTAAAAGAGCGAATTGTTACAATCTCGTGGAAGTATAGCGGCCGGCCGTGGATTAATCTGGCTGGTTTGCGGTAAGGGTTGGACGGGTTAATTACTCAAAGGATCACGTACGCATGACTACGACACCACTGCTGTGCCGGAAACAATTAACTCTGAGACTTGGTTGTTCAAATGAAATTGCCAGTTTCATGTTTAGCTTCGCCCTCATTCAAGTGTAGCGAACAATTCGAAGATAATCCGCACCACTGTCTGCAGTTCTCACATAAGAACGATGTTCCGGATTTCTGCATTGATTCACGTCTAGTGTGTCCTGAATGTGACCGGCTCAGTTGGTCCAAGGCAAAACAGTTGCGTCACCAATCCGTATAACTGTTGACTACTTACTTGTTAACACTTGTCATATTAGTGAGAAGTACTTTGGTAGATTCGATGATTTGGAGGAAGTTGAATTACGAAAAATCTGGACTTCGACCGAATTTGAACCAGCGGAAGATAAAATGCCTAGACGTGGCAACTGCTCTACCAGCTGAGCTACAAAGCCAAGGTAGAGGATCGGAAATCTCACGTTTGGACCTAGTTACCCACCCATTCAACCGTGTCATGTGGAAACCACCAAATTATCCGGGAGATGGGCTGCATAAACAGGATTTCTCGATCACTTCAAGCTGGGACCCACCAAAATCACAGCAGTTGGGTCTATTATAAATACTACTTTGTTACAATTAGCCATTGGATCGTGTAATGAGAGTTCCAGCCAGGGAGGGAAAGACGGAAGCACCAAAACGTTTGTCGGGAACGAGACAACACCGACTAGTGAAGTTCAGAATTCATACTGCAGATAACGGCCGTAAACAGCAGTCAGCATCGGTAGTAAATCAACCACTACCGTTCTATAAGCCAATCCAGCCGTTTGAATAAATTTTGTTATCGAGGATAAACAGGCCGTCCAAAAAACACGGCTTGGACAGAGTAGAAATGTGTTGGCACCCAGCAACATAGTCTCAATTCGACTGGCTAATGGGATTTATATAACCCAGACGCTCGCTCGACGTTTAGTTTGATTCAGAAAGTTCCCGCCTCATTCCAACCGGTAGGTTTCAGTTCTATGTGTAGGTTTGCACCCTCAAAATTATTGTCCCACCAGTCCTAGAGTGTACGGTGTGGTATTAGTTGTTTTGCCTGTTTCTTTAGGGTAGTAATATCCGGCATGCAAGTGAACTTGCCTGAGTGTTTACGCGTAGTAATTTGGTCGTTTATAACGGTACGCTAATCAATAAACAGGGTAAATGAGATCTTTAGCCGGAATTCCAACCCCGTTTGTGGAAAAGTCAGGTACTATCGGTGAGCTATAACAAAGCCAAACTCAAAACCACAGGGTTTCTTTCTGTTTATAACTAGGGTTTATTTTTTAATCAGCAACTGATTATCCCTCAGCCGGCTAACACACCATTAGCCGAATCACACAACTAGGATGAATTTGCAGCGTTGGCAGACCATGTTTTGCTCAGTGCGTCCAGGGTCCACGACGGCCCGAACAGAGTGTAGTGCTGGAGCTAAGCCGCGTCACATGGACCATAAGCTCCGGCTTTAGCAAGCCTAAACATATCTTAGTGATCTGTCTAATCGGTTGTGCACAAGTCTATATTAGCAGACGGACAGATGTGGGTAAACCCTGCCGGTTGACAGTGACAAAAAACAAGGAGGGGCGTGAACCTATTGAAAAAGAGAACGAGGTCAGAAACCTCGGGGGACTGAAAACTTCAGAGATTAATAGTCTTCCTTGTCATTTGTGACAAGCGGATGCTAACCGTGGGGTGAACACACTACAGTCGTTCCAAAGAGAGGCGTAAGGTAATCACTGGAGTAATTTTTTGCCCAGGCCGAGAGAACAGCATATGCCGACAGATGTAGCTGTCAAACGGAAGATGCCTGGCAGTTCAGACGCGCCAACCCCCAGGTGCAAATCATCTGACTTGGGCGCTTTTCTGACAAAGCTCTTTCACTAAACCTCACGCCTACTAAGTAATTTGAACAAGCGTTTACTTGAACTACCGGTAGATCACAATTTGGAGCAAAAGTCAGGAGTCGATAAGCCGCACTATGATCAGAGATTTCATACAGCCTACCACCAGCTTGAAGTTAAACTTCTGCGCCATGGGTAGTGTTCCGAAGTAAATAGATGGTCTATAGGTCTACTTGAAGTGATGTGTTCATCTGCTGTACGTTGCGTTACCCGTAAGGATGACGACGATTTTGAAATAGTTCGGGCCCAAAGCTACCACAGACACAGTAGAAACAGAATATTAGAAGCTGCTGATGCAGCTCAGCTTAGTCCAACGTATAAACGGCTTGTGGTAATTCGAATTTGGAATAATCGATTTGGAAGGGTTAACTGGTGATCAACAACTACAGTGCATCCTCCTGATGTTTGACTCGTGCTGGCTGTACTCGGATAAACATTGTCAGGGTAGGCAAGAAATTCCGGATTGATTGAGAGTGGACCGTTCAGGTCGGCCTGCACACAAGTACGACAAGCTGTTTTAGGCAAAGGGGTTGTCCCAGGATCAGGGATAACCACAGAGTAGCCCGATAAATGATGCATTTACTGTTCGGACAGAGTATTATGGTACATTCTGGTCACACATGGACGGGTAAATAATTACGTCCGGACCGTGTGGGAACTACAACGCTGTTTTCCATCCGTCTCCAGAAAACCATGCCAACGTTATTCGCTTTGTTAGTTCGGCCGATATCGTTCGCCCCGCTCCGGATCGAACTTGAGAGTTCTTGTCGGAATTTGTTAGCCAACAGTCAAGCTCAGCCGCTCTGCAGAAGTCTCGGTTGTTTTGTCGTTCAGTCACTGGACAAGTCCGTCGTTCCAACTCCAATTTTGTCAGTCAAGCATCATCCTTGCTCAGACAGCATGACTAGCTATTGTTTGGTTTCTAGTCCTGCCTAGGTCAGTATGAAACAGCCGGCTGCATTGAGGGTACAAGCAGAATCCATGGTCTTCAGGCACAGACGAGTGTTTCAGCGTTTGCATATAATTATTCAGTTGTGCTTAACATGAGGTCTCTGAGGCATCAGCCAACAAGGCCGGCTAAACAAAGCGTGACCGCATTTCTACCGCTGGCTGTGACAGAAATGTCTACTCTACTAACTGGCTGTATCGAGAGAGAAATTCGGCAAACTGCTCACTTTCGAAAGGAGCCGACTGAAAAGTGAACAGTCTTGCAACCGGTACTACCAGTTAGGAGTGAGGCCTGGTTAATGCTAGCCTCTAGCTGTGCTTCGTCGCCGCCTGCATCAAGTTTGTGGCTCCATTATAGGTTTTCGATAAAACAAAGTGTGGATTGTTTGCTAGTTGTTCGGAAAGTAGGAATCCTGGATTGGCCTCAAGCATATTCCAACATATGATGTCATTTTGCAAATCTTTCTCATTCTGCAGGGGGAATAACCAGCTGTGGTTCATGATAAGTAGTGTGGAAGTTTTCCCAAGTAAAGTCAGGTCAAGAAATTACGTTATGCAGTTTGGGGTAATGTTAGGAAATTACACGACCCCGTCTACAACAGGCAGAATATTTCATAAAAAAGATCCGTATAACTAGTGTCAGTTTTTGTACAAAATAGTCAGGAGTACTGGGACAAAATGTTACATAAGGAACACCAGATGAACTGAATGCATGTGCACGTGCTCGTGTCGATTTGAAATGGGGCAAACGTGAACCGGTGGATAGATATTCAGAAGGGTTAAAATGAAGTTGATCAGTGGAACCGGACGAAGTCCGTGAGACAAGTAGCTTGCATGTTGTAAGATGTTGAACTAAAATAGAGTTAATGAGACAGTAACAGAATTCTTCGGTTAGAAGTCCGGAATACGAATCGCTAAACAATATATTTAAACTGGCAATACGTACACATGCCCAAAACAGAAAATCGTGTTGTTCACCTGAACAGACCACGTCAATTAGTGGCACAACATGACACCTGATTACTTAATAGAGTATAACCTAGAAATAAACTAGTTTATAACTTGTGTTGGGGGATAAGTATCAAAAATCTGTTGGTAGGTTGTTTCTTCAAGAGGGCAACACTAAACATTAATAAGTTCGGACTTGCAAGGTGATAGAATGTGTGTGAAACACCAACCACTCGATACGATAAAGCCGTTTGACAGGGCAAGAACGAGGAGTACCTCTGAATGTAAGAGGGCATAGCTGGCCTCGTCTACATAATTTAGCTAACCCGAATTCTCTGAAGTGAGCATGCACCTCAAACAGAAGGACAATATAAAGGAAGAAATAACTGAGCATTAGCAGACACTCCGATCCCCAGTTAGTGGAAAAGTAGTTTGGTCGTTAAACCGACTAAACTGGGATTATTATGAGTACTGATGGGGTGCCATACTGGTTGAAAATGAGAAGACAGAATCATTCGGTTGATGTAGCTGAATAGGTTGCTATAATCTGGAAAACAGAGACACATCGTCCTATACTTGTTGCCAAAAAGTGACGAAAGTGAACGGATGAGACAGAAAAAATGCTTTAATCGTAGATAGAGACTGAGGATACACAGACTACGGTGGGTCGATTCGGTTATTCTTCTACACTAGGCATACAAGAAGAAGTTTCTGAAACATTTCTAACTCCAACAACCGGTCGGAATTTAATTGTGCCAATCTTCGGTACCAGCGTAATGCTAGTCGTTCTCATTATAACGAGTAAAACACTTGCAGACATGCAACGCTCTTTTTTTACTATGCGAAAGACGCATATGAATCGAATTGTGCACGGTGAAAAAACATTAGGGAGAATTGAGTACTGCAAACATTCACTACGACAGTTGTTTACTTGTTCCAGAGTAGTAAATTTTAAGTGTGCTGATCTACTCATGAGTCGGAATAATATTGTCTACATCTCAAGCGGGTATTGCGATATTTCTAGACGAAAATTATGATGTAATAAAATTCCTGATTAATCAGAAGTGTTTATGCGATATCTTCAAGAAGTTACCGTGAACAATTCTATCTTTTGTGGGCTACTGATTGCAAATCTCTGGGGTTACTAGTGAGTGCGAGGTAGTTACAAGATTAAACTGTCCATCGTATGTAGAATATTTTGAACATAAAAAGCACATGGAACCATCACCCAGGTCACATCAGAACTAAGCAGTGATTTGATTAACAGTCCGGTTTGTTCACGTTTAAGATGTACTGCAAATCAGCCTATGTAGAATGACCCCTCAAATAAGCGGCATAATTTATTGCAGTCACTGCAGCCTTAGGGAACAAACAACGGTACCTATGACTAACTTGAAGTCAAATTGAGTGTGCCCCTCAGAAGTTGAGTTTTCGGTAACTATACAACCAGATCTTCAGTTGATACGAAAATGTATTACGCTGGTAAGTCATTTATTGTCTAATTGTGTGCACACACTCACAATTCTACTTAACCATCATGATCAAAAGATGGCGGGAAACCCACATGCGTGCATATAGTGTACGAAGTTGTAATGTGTGTAAGCGTGTGAAAAGATTAGAATGAAAGAAATGGTTGGAAGCAAAGCATTTTGGAAATCAGGCAAGTTTTATTCATTGGGTAATCACCACAATTTTAATCAAGCTGGAACGAGAAATAACTTCATTATTTGAGAAAACATCATGCGTCTTGAAGTCTGTTCAAAATCCTTGGTCAAAATCAGGGGCAGTCTACATGAGGGCGATACATTTAATGAGGGTTGAGACAGATATACATTCACAAAATGAAACATGAATTCGTACGGAGATGAAAATGACCGTGTGGTATGAACAAAATATGAAGGTCCCCGTTTTACTAACAGCGTGCTAAACGCGAAGAAACCCCAAAACTTTTGGCCCAATAGAACACCTACTTATCTGAAAGGTTGAGGCTGTTTAAGAAATGTTGTTATAAATCGAATAGGTGAAGGCCATGAGTATGGTTAAAGTGGGAAAATGCTTTGCGTATCAATCAGGCTTATCCACTGTCTGCTGATAGACCAGGACGAAATGTCACGAAGGAACGTAATCGGTCGGGACCTACGTATATACTGACCTGATGCAAAATGTGAAATGAGGTTGGAAGTGAAATCAGGATTAGAAGTTCAAAACGTGATTTACTTTAATAGAAGAGGTGATTTCATCTGGTGTTGTCCTCCATTCCTTTGTAAACTTGAATCGACCAGTGGTTTGTGATTGGGGTGCTATTAGTGTGCTCCATAAAAGAATGAGATAATGTTGCAGACAACTGGTCTCAGTGGCCACTAGGAAAGTGGTAGACAGTTCTCTTGACTTCTTAATGCCTTATCAGTACCACGCGCGCATAGGACTGGAGCCCACTGCCCGTGAATAAGCATACAATGACCAGGCACCGACACATTGATAGCCAAGGTACATATAGGCTGGACCAAGAAATTGTGTTCTCCAAGGTTGCAGGAAGTTGTGTGCATAACTAAGAATGATTCCTCGACATGCTTCGTAAGGCTGAGACTACCACAAAAATCGTTGGCAGGCACTAAAACCAGCTATTCGGAAGGAACTCGTAAAGTTGTGGTTTAAAATGATACCTAGGTATTTCAGAGATGATGGTTTGAGAACGGTCTTCTTTCAACCGAGAGTTTTGGGTTTTGATCTCAGTGTTTTCGACAATTTCTTTCCTCGAAGGCGGCAGATGAAGCAATGAAAAATTTGGAAGTATTCAGAACCAAAAGACTTGCTTTCGACCAACTATACAGCTTCGCATGACCTTTCTGGTGGGCGATAGAGAACACTATCTCTCTAGATCAAATTTCAAAGAGAAAATACCATGTATGGTTCATTCAGAACCAGTCGTTTGGAAAGGAACACAGAACTCATATATATACGAAGTGGAGAAATAATTGTTAGCAATTCATCCCTAAAATCAATCTACATGGAAATAATTTAGCAATGATTGTATGTGCTATTAAAAAGATTAATTTATTTTGAAAGGTCAATCTAGTTAAGCTTGCGAGACAATTTTTTAATGAATGAAGACTCCAGCATTTTGAACCGCAGTACGTGCTTACACTTAAAACAAGTGTGGATAAGAATTCGAATCTGAACTGTACCCCACAAAACATTTCGTTGTACACACTCGATTCCACTAGTCCTCTGTTATTCCTTAGGCAGTTCTACTTTTGCGTAAACTCAGCATCCCTCTTTCCAAACTAACCACAAATATGAATCGTCAGATCTTTCTTCTCATTTGATACCGAATGGGATAGTTCACTAACGTCTCCTCTTGTCTTCTGATTATCAATATTTTGCGATGTAAAGAAATCCGGTTAACTGTAGCTCATTTTCTAAAAGTGTCGGCTTAAAAATATCTGGAAGTTTCTCTCTTTGGGTGTATGAAATTCAAATTAACTTCAGTGACCTTATCCAGCAAACAAACTGTCGCCATGTGGTATTCCGTTTGTACCATGTTCACTGTAATATTCGGTCCGACTAAACGCCTACACAGCTGTAATAAACACTTACTCTCAAGAGGTCCAACTGGCCCTACTAATAAACCATAGTTACTCTTAAACTATTCTCAGCAATTCGTTTGACTTTATTTTCATGCGATTTATTCTTTGGATTAGTTTTATTATCGTCTAGGCTACCTTGATAGAACGTTGAGTGTTTACGATTTGTTAGTTGATCGTGGTCAGCTTTTCAACTAAAACTGACCTTATGTCATCAAGAAGCGCCACTAGGGCTAGCAATCTAGATAGCTCCAGAAACAAGCAAGGTACGTTTAACAGTTGAAAATGACCAAGGTGACACTTGGCTCTCATAGCGTTATCGTTCTCACCTCCCCTGTTAACGATAAAACGATTGTTTTCTGTCCACCTATTTGCTTTATAAGTGCAGATATACTGTGCGATCATTTTAGTGCTTCCAGTTTCACACGGTCTCGCCAAATCACTATTCTAAAACAGTTTTTGATATGGAGCACTGTCAGTCAAAATGCTTGACTTCCATAGACGCTCTCAGAAGGTTTTATCATGAACAAACATTTGAGTATAAATGGACTTTCTTTCGACGGATCACCAGCAACCGCGCCTGTCATTTTTGGCCTGCATCAAGGCAAGACAGCCAGACATGAAAATCGAACACACACAGTGGTATGGAATGATGACTCATGTAATTGCGCATGCCGGTCATTTTTACAACCAATTCGGAAGCAGGAGACCGCCTACAAGCATTCTCTCAGTTTTCCAACAACACGGGTTAGCAGACAGTGAATTCGCGGTAGCGCTGCAAAAGCAGATTTTGCGTGTCAAGTAAACTGGAGCAATATAAAGAGCAGTTGTGGGTTGTCGTCACTACTGTTACAAGATATACTTGGAGTGGGATAAATAGCTCCGTTCGTTTAAATGACCACAACATCGTGGCTACCGTTTTTCTGCTGATGTGATGCGATGAGCTTTAATCACAATCAGTTGTGGGGTCTATCTTTATGGAACTCATGCACTCAGTCAAGCTCGTAACTCGGTAATAACCGAAACATAAAAAACAGGGCGTATGTAATTTAAGCAATTGGACGTGGACACGGTTACAGGTGGGCGCACACAAAAGAAGGTGCAGTGCGTGCGGCTGAACCAGACTGCAAGGCATACAGTTCAAGAGGGCCGCTAACGGTAGTTACCAGCGTGCAAATATCATTCGGTGCACCGTCGAGAGAGAGAGACTTGTTTAACCAACACGTTGACAGACAACGGAGCAGGTTATCGATCGTAAAACGGAGTTGAAGCGTATGGCTGGCTCAACTACACGGTTAAATTCGGCAGAAGGAGGTGAGCTTGCCTAATTCGAACAGTCTAGTCACGTTCTCGTAAATGTAGTTTCACCAACTTCCATCTTCGTGTGATAACAGAGAACGGGATCAACCAGTAGTACGTTGGCGGTTGAGGGGGTACACGAAATGTGAACATATAATTACAGGTGTTTTTCATACTCCGGTGAGGCAGAAAAAGTAGACAACGTGTTGTAGGCTTTTAAAACTAGTAAAAAATTGATGGTTCAGCCCTACGCAACTAGTCGAATTTACGGGCAGCTGAAAATGGAGTGCTGGAAGTAATTTGATGTACTTGTTTTAGTTACTTGTAAATAGTATATATAATAAGTGCAACAGTGTTCACAAGAATAGCCGATGACAAAATACGATTCACCCATATTTAGTGATGGCGCTCGCATTCCTGCAGACATTCCATCCAACTCTTTGAAGGAGGACAGTAAACTCAAAATTGAGCTTTTTAAGAGGTCCTCAACAATAGTTTACCTTGCAACGACCGGGATCTGAACTCAGACCAAGTTCTCGGGAGACAACTGAGTTTACCTCTGCTCCGCTGACCCCATGCAAGATAGGACAGAAACGTCCTATCAATCATTCAGCCACAGTAGTTCAAGGGTGAAGCCTAGGTTGATTAAACTAATAGAGAGAAAATACAATAATCGTCATGTTTCCTACAGTCGGTAACCTTTGCATTATATCTCAAGTGTATCTAACAAAAATCATTAGACTGGCTGAGTGATGTTTGCCTGATGCTAGGTTAACTTGTGAAAACTTGGCCGAAGCCGCAGTGGATGCAACCAAAAAGAGCGTGCAGAATGACCTGACAGACAACGAAAGGTCTTCTTAAACACCAATTAAACGAACCCTCAAAATTTTCACCAACTTTCACGGCAACTTCTGGGCTTCCCAGGACTGCGTCTGGCACTATTAGTTGTGTAGAACAAACATCCTGGCGAACAAATTGCCTTCGCAATTGGGCAGTTCAGCGGCGGTTATTGTTGTTGTAACTTACGTGCTTATTACTAAGGGAGCTAAAACAACCATTAGTTGGTTTGATAGCAATAATGACTTCTCCAAACAGCCCCTGGTTTAGGAATTGTGTTATTTATGATTGTTGAACTGAAACACAACCCAGCAACCCTGGCATCATATGGCTGCAAATCCATCACCATATCAAAAAGGCAGTTACCGGTCAAAGGTAATAATCGACTCTTCGACAAATACACCTTTTGCACAGGCTTGCTGAATAGGGGTTTCCAGGAATGCTAACTGCTTACCACTTTTGAGAGTGAACCCATTAAAAAACGTGAAAATTATATTCTTGAAGCAGCAAACATATTAGAAAAGGATGTGAACTAGCATAACGTGACCTATAAAACACCCTTCTATCAGGGAACTTTCCAAAGTGCCAGTCTGAGGTGGGCGTTGTTTTCATTGCCAGCCGACTTAAGTATTTACAATGTGACAAGGGCTATCAAACAGCCAACATGAAAAGGCCTCAGACGAAAGTTATAAGTTGCAATTTAAGGGTTAAAAGATACCATTCCATCATTATTCCCATGAATCTCAATCTACACGCAGAAACATGTTCGGTAAATGGTCTCGTAAAATTTACAAGCGGTTTTGCGTCAGCCTCTGAAATTCAGAAAATCCGTGAGTCCCCATAAGTGGCTTGAGATTCGGGTCGTTGCCTATGACAAACCTCAGAACATTGGTTGAGAGAACATGAACTTTCGTACTGTGAATGTATTCAAGCGATCGAGATAGGTTTCCCATGAATTATCAGCAAACGGTTTGCCAAGGAGAGTTCAGTAGATCGGTCATCTGTAAAAGGACTAGGCAGCCATTATTGCGAGTTTTTGTTTTGTAGATGTAAAATACATATTTCTCCCTTTTCAGTTCATTCGAAAAGTTTTAATCCACTTTTTCCCCGGGAAGTAATTAATAATTTCTCATAATATGTATGTAATCCGGACCTCTGTTAATCCAAACAGTTTGGTGAGACTGAATTATATTCACATGGGCAGTAGCTTTATAATACTAGCTTGACCAGCAACAAATTTTGAAGTTGAAGAAAACAGTCAGTAGTCAAAGAACTGAAGGTGAATAAATGAAACGCCACTGGGCCCTGTCATGAGCTACAAAGTTCCACAAATTAGTGTGGCAGTCACAAAAGTGGTGAATCACCAGTTTTAATGACGAGTGTTTTGGTAGTGTATACACATGTTACTTCACAGATTTTGTAGTATTGACTATGGTTCTACTGTATATAGAGCTTTCCATTTGTAAAAGCCACTGAGACAACAATAGGATTGATGGTATCGAGAACACTTCACAACTGTACAGTTATTGTTGTTTTCGGGAGACTATTTCCAGCCAAATTGACAGGGAAGACTATCTTCTCTCCACTTTTGAATTAAGGCAAACCCCCACTCAGCATAAAGGAGTGAGTTTGACTGAACTTTCTATCCACGATGGGTAACCAGAAACGGTGTGCTACGATTACTGTTCAAAATAAAACGAATATCACATTTGTGTCAACAACACTTGGATGGAACTCACTGTATTTGATACGTATCAAAGATGAACACAGCGCAAGTTGTTCAGTATGTGCACACACACACACACAATGTAATTGCTATTATGCCGCTCGTTTTTATTCGTTTACTCATTAAAATGTTGCATTGTTTTAATGCTCAGTGACCTGCTGGCCAGAGGCAGAACGAAAAAGATTGTCGTAGGGACAAACCTTGAAGTTGAATTAGTCTAAACTGAAAGTATATAATCGAGTACAATATGAGTGCAGGTGAGTCTGTTTGCCGAATGTGTATATCGCAAAGCAGACACTTTTATGTATCCATCGGTCGTAGGTTAGGAACTTCTGCGTGCTGGGCTACTTGTCCGCAAGCGCAGTAAAACTTCGTAATTTCGATACCTATATTTAGAAGTGACATTGGAGAAGTCTTCTGAAGTCCTCTGATTTGGTATAGTTTCAAATGTCAATTTGTTTTAAACTAGTAACCATTTTTGATTAAAACTTTCACTTTTCGCCTTTTTCGTTGTTTGTGTAGTGTCAGTGATACAAAGCTCGGATTCAAACTGCACCAACAATGTCATATGTTAAGCACTTTGACCACAGAGGGGACACGTGCGAAATACTTCACCCACAGACTCAGCTACATTTGATTCTGACTAACGCTCAGGTGGCTCAACTATCCTGAGAGGCGGCACAGTAAGTCATCCAAGTACGTGGCCAAATATTTCGGGTGGTCGAGTAGAAGAACGTACCAGAGAACAAAAAAGTCAGTCATATCGGTCGCCTGGCGTATACAGGTAAGGGACTACTAGATTGACCTAAACACTTAATGCCTTTTTATTAAGCGGTATCATTCTGACATTACTCACAGTCAGATGAGATGTGGATCAGACGATATCAGTCGATTTTGTGCCAACAAAAATGGTGTACACAGCAAACTGCTTGCCATGGTATTATATTGAAGGTGTCGTGTGGTATTTTTAAATCGCTGTATCTAAGTAGCTTGCAGGTGACAGAGGGTTAGTCAGTAGAAGTTGAATACTTCATGTTAGATGCGACTGAGTTATCATATCTGAAGTCTCAACCACCTTGCCTTATGAGTGGTAATCGTGTTGCGCAATTGTCTCTCTAGAAAACGTGTCGGGCGAAACAGCGAAATATCACCGGATTACTAAGTTTCCCATATGCGAAATTGATTAAGCGTGCAGACATGATAGTCCGGTCGTGTCTAGTGTGCGCTGCCGGAGTTCCAATTCCCGCCGTGGCAATGTTATGCACCACTGACGAACTCTAACAAAATGGAAACTCGAGCAGAGTAGAGTTTTGAAAAGGGTTGACTGGAAAGTCTATCAGCTTGAAATTAGCCAACTCCCTGACCATTGATCAGTAAACCGAATAAATCTCGTACTATATATATGCTTACTGTGATGGAAAAATAGATAGGGGTTTCAGCGATTCACCTATCCGATGTGACTGTTTCTTCCAGGCGCGCTGCAAGTCATCCCCGCAGGTTAAATTCTGTTTTGTTTGACCAACAAATGAGTGACAGGAATAACACAAAATGTCATGCGGAAAGGCAAACTGAAGTTCATCTCAAACTTCAGTATGACATAACTGACCTAGAAGTAGCACAAGGAACAGCCGATCAAAAACTATCTGATCCGTTTTCCTAATAACCCACATGGCCGTCATCATTTGGCGCAGTGAGAAAGTGTATTAGTCCATCGCTAACGCAGGACTTTCAGGAGTTGAGCGGAATGGGTTTCGAAGTTTTGTTCATTAACATTTTCAACGAGGTAGCCAGAGGTGTGTTCGCCGTTTTCCTTCGATTAGTGTTGGCATTTCCTCCATAAATGATTTACAATCTGTCAAAATTTTATTAGCCTTTTGCCTTTCTCACTGTAGTAAATCTAGCTTGAGTTCCACTGAATGAGAAATCCACCTCATGGGTTCAAGTAAATGGCTCAGGCTTAACACGCGGATCATAGCTAGTAAATAATTCGCCCGTTTCATTCATCAGAATTAAAGTAAACTTAGGAGCAGTGTGCCCCAAACCTCCAAATTCAACCTGCTTATCAAACTGTTATATGAGAGCTTTAATTAATCCAACTTCTACGCTGAAAACACAAGCTAGTAGTAGTACACTGCACCATCTTTATTGGAACTGATTTCGTTGTATTTCCTCAAGTCCATGCTACAGAAATGAAAATTAAAAAATATGCGTAAAGTCGGTCAGGTATGGAAAATTCACGAGCACTATCAAAGTGTGTAGAACAACCTCTGTCCTGTTAACTTTTACAAAAGGTTGCGCGAAGACAACCTAAGGCCTGGCAAAACTAACTCAAAGCAATTAGCTCAATGTCACCTCGACTCAGATATTCACGGACGAAAACAACTGCACGCCCGCATTATGAGTTTGACGATGGTAGGTAATAGACTAATTCTGTGTGGTCGTATCAAATTCGTGATTTTCTGCAGCGGTGCTAGGCGGAGAACAAACAGGTTAACACAAGAAGAATTGAATAAATCTTTGACGCACGATTCCTGCAATTCAGAATTTCTCTCATCGTTCGAAATATGTATTGTCAATATGTCATCTGTTGAAAAAGAATCTCTTTCGCTTGGTCTCAAATACTGTATGAAGGCAAAAATGACCAAATGACCAAATGTCGAATACCAATTCGGAGTTACCCCGATTGGAAAAAGTGGGTTATCATCTGCTGAGCACATTCAACAGCTTCCTGAATTAAAGTCAAACAAAAACCTGGTGATACTATACCTTAACAAAGGTTCTGAATTTGTCCTCATGAACCACGATGACCACATAAAGCAGATGGAAACGATTCTAAAAGACCTGACGAACCTCAGAGAACAAACCACAGTTGACGAATCAACAGTACTGGTTAGACAACACTAGACAACATTATTTAGACGACATTCAAATTCCCCAAGCCAATTGGTTCTCAAACGCCTCAGGTTTATGACCTACCAAATACCCGCAAACCGGATATTTCACTCAGGCCAATTTTGTAGGTGTGCAATTCACTTGAGCACGTAATCTCGAAATGATTTTAAAATGCTAAAACCAACTGAATGTTCGCTAGCCAAATGTACTCTAAATGACGGCTTCCGACAGGTTGGCGTGTTATCGAAAGTTAACAGTAGCGAGAAACTGATAGACTCGTTGGGTATTGAATCAGTGTTCCCTAATATACCCGCAATTGAAACTGTGCGCTTTGCATTTACTTACATAACCTGCAACCGAATATCACTTCCTATCCCACTGTTTGAATTAGAATACCTAATATACTTGTGTACAGCTGATGTACACTTCCAAGTTCAGTGGCAAGTTTCACAGAGATCGATGAAGTGGCTATGGAGATTCCTCTGGGTCCATTCTTCGTGGACATTTTCTTTGCCAACATGGAAAGGAAGGTGGATCAAAATACCGTGATGAGCGTGCTTTTCCGAAGGTATGTGAACGACATTATCATGATCTCCGACAGCAGAAAACTGATTGATACATTAATGAAAGAACTGAATTGCAGTCGCACGAACCTACGATTTACGATGGAGTTAGGAGAGAGTCGCTGTCTACCGTTTCTAGATCTATTGATCCAACGCAGAGCTGATGGCATCGTAAGATGCTCGATCAACCAGAAGTCCCCGTGGACACGACAGTACTTGCACCATGATAGTTTTGTCCCAGTTCAGCACAAACTGGTGTAAGTAAGAACTTTATTCGATCGAGCTGGGAAAGTTTACATAACACACAATCGGTGAACAACATCATCACCTGGAAGACATCAAAAACAGACGGTTACCAACAGCGGTTTATGCGATTCAGTAGGCCACAGTTCAATCGCCAACCCTTCCATTTAGCTGAACCAACAGCTGCATTCCTTCGACTCCCTTTCGACGACGACTTCTGGTCACTCTTTAAAAGCCGATTAGTTTTCGTTGCTACGCGGCTAAACTGGTTTTCAGTTATAACACTACTATTACGTCACCACCCGCCATCAAAGACCGCCCCCCTCCTCTCATCTCACACTGTGTGTACCATTACCCGTGTGTGTGCTGTTCCATCTACATGGGAGTGACAGAGAGGCAACGTCAAGTCCGCATGGCATAACACTTGGCTAAGTGAGTGTGTAATAGCGTCAGCCAACGCGTCGGAAATTGTATGGATGAGGCCAGAGGTCGTTCGCAGGTTCACCTTTGCGCGTCAGATGCTCGAGACAAATCATGAGATTGGCAACACTTCGGGATTCCTAGACATCTTCACACACACGCGAATAAATTCCTATTCCACTTTACCGAAGCAACTATCATTATACGATTGAAGCCGCAGCCGTATATGCAAAAGGAATCGTTTATTAAATTAACACTAACTAGTTAGCGCGCGTGGATTTTTCACACCTGGAAAGGACACTCTTCATAAGTGACGATTTCATGTATATTTCTTAATTTTCATTTCTGTGGTACATACCTGATGAAATGCAACGAAACCAGTTCGATCAAAGGTTGTGCAACATACCATTACAAAGGTGTCTTTTCAACTCCATTCCGAAGAAAGCTTGTTTCGTCTTTCACTTGTTTTTCTGAAAAAACATTTCAGTGTCTGAATTTAAAGACTTTATCACTCAACTAGAATTTCAACATAGATCAAGATAGCTGGCAACCGCTAAGCGGGACTTGACCTATTGAATAATTTTTAAAGCGATAGACATTCTTGCTATCTGACTGGGATTGTTCCCGAGTTCTCAACAATTCAAAACACTATCACCATTAATCCACGGCAACCTGTGGCGAACCATTATTGTAAGCGTAATGAGTGAAAGCCTATTCGAGTTGGTTCAGTCGCTGAAGAATCGCTGACTCAGCTCAGTACTTCTTTCATGTATCGCTGTTGTACCCATTGTTTGAAATGCACTAAATACTAAGCTTCTATCACACCTGCCATATTTAACTTATTCTGTAACGAAATTATGGACGATTCATTGAAATTGTCCTTGTTTACCTTGTACAAATTTATCTAATATTATACACCACTATATACTTTGTCACAAACTCCTAGTGTTCGGGTTCCACATACTGGCTCCTTTTGATAGTAAGCGTTATATTTTGCTGACCGTTAATTACCTATGTCCAGGATCAAATTGATATGAGTAAAGCTTGACTATTCCACCGTGTTTTGCCCCCAATTAAGAGTGGTGTACAACATTGCTGACCGAGTACTGTGATTGCCGATCACATCAGATTCTGTGGCTGTAGTGAGTGCATTTAAAACCCAATTAACCAAATATCGGTTCACCGATTTTCATGTTTGTTTAATAAAAAAGGCTGCTATGCTGTTCAGGAAATGAAACCTATCAGACGGTTTATATCCGTGGGGAAAATATTTGTAATGGAAACGAGTGAACGTAGAAAGGTACGCTGATGCGCCGATGGTAAACACACATGGATAACACTGACTAATCTAAAGAAAGAGAACGAAAACACATAGGCAGGCAAACACATAAACACATTAGGGATCTTAGTGTGTGTGGGCGAGGTGGTTAGGAGAACAGTGATTCAGGCTGACCGTAATGTGCGTGTTGATCCCATTAAGTCTTCATCGTTACAACCACAAATTTAAACAGTCTTTCCATTAGAAGATAAGCTCATACAGGGGCTTGTCTATCTGAAAATTAGTTTTTGAAAGAGTATCTTCTAAATGACTGTTCGTGACCAATGCCAAGAAGCCTGTTGTTATTGGGTGTTGAAATGTGCGAAAAAGCTTGTGCGCTGGGATGAAATATTTTCTGTCGAACTTTCCGGGTAAGTGTGAATTCTAGTCCCCCTAATTCTCCTGACATCTCTTCGAGGTACGCTTTCAGGAAGAACCAACTGTATTTTTAGATATCGGTGACATTTCCTTGTGTCCGTTTCATGAGTGCACAACGTAGAGATGTGTATTGTGGATAGTACTTCGGGATGAACTCTCCCGCAACTTCCTCCTGAAACACAAAATGTTAACTGTAAATTCTTTGCCAAGGGCGCACAATTTGTAGATATAAGTAAGTAGTCTGTCACCAGGTTTCGTGGCGGTGGCCATCTGGTTAATAGACAACACAGTTTTAAGAGGCGGTTGAATAAATTTGCATGAAATGATGTGTTTACAACTGGGCCAGAGAATTAGCTAACATAAACCCTTTTGAATTACGCCGCTACTTATTTGTAACACGTCACATTGTTGTGTCATCCGCGTAGAACAGTATCAGTGGTTTGGCAGTGTTACATAATTCAAGGATAACCGAAGGGTACGGTGGAGAGCCCAGGATGGATCCATTCGGAAGACTGCTATTTCCTGAATGCTACTCTCGTAATTGGCCGTTGGATTTTATGGACTTCACGTTCCAACCGATAATCCCGGAGTAATCTAAGGTAATGTCTCATTGTGCCATACCTAGTGTGCCTTTTGTAACAATGTAGGCGGACGGATTCTATCGACAGCTGTGAAGAAGTCCAAGGGGTTATCCCTACTGAACGGTTTGTAGCCAGCGGTCTTGGTCAGAGTTCGTTGGTAAATAATTAGCTTGACACACATTCATGTGTCTCACGAACTTCATGCTGCGCATCACAATGGATTTCCAGTTCAGCCCTCTTTGCCTCCCCCCGACATGAATGAATCATGTTCTTTAATACCAAAACTTTGCGTTCATGAGATGTCCGATAATTTCAATGTGTTCTTGTGTTTCGCCTAACTTTGAGGGTGAAACGTACTTGGTTTTAGCGCGTTGTGAACTTATGAACGTGTTCACCTAGTTTTCATTATCTCTGTCGGTGTTTCAGATTGCGTTACTGTACTACCAACGCCTGTCGAATCACCACTATAGTTGTGGTTGTAATTAGTATGATCTATGTGTTAGGGTGTGTACACGAAGACATCCTTCTCAGAGTAGTCGACTATGTGACGTTGTTTTCACGACGCTGATCAGATAATGTGATTGGCTAATCGTATAACCGTAGAAGAGACAGAGACTACTGCAGCATGTGATAAGTAACGGAGGGCACAAGATTGCTAGTTACCACTAGCTAAACAGATTCGTGTTCACAGACGTAAGATGTCTGACTGGGATGGCAGGAAGGTTCCAATACAGCGGGATTCTCGAACGTTCGAACAACGAAGGAGAGATTTACTAGTAAAATTACACCAATCTTTTGGCTGCCGCTCAAACCTCAATACAAACGATGAACTGGACGAGGTCAACAGTCCCATATACGAATGCTACCAACCTCAACACCCGCCTAATTGGTTTGAGGATTTAAATCAATGGGTCGATGCGATGCAAAAAGATTGGGACAGAGAAATTCAACGAATAAGGAATGACATGTTTCAACTATTGGTGAGTATCTGCACACGTGTGATGTGCACCACCACAGATGCTTCTTTTGTGGTTAAATTCTTCCTGACCAAAGTTTATCAGGTAGCTGTTAATTATACTCTGATCTTCTTAAACTAATGCCTAGGGAACAGATTAAGATAGCATCAATGACCACGAGTATTCCATTGTATTCCATTACACAAAAATTAATTCCTCTGTGCCCAGTCAATTGTTGCTATCAAGGTATGCGGCCAAATGGGCAAGTTAAAACTAGAGGCATAATGTGACATCCAACATGAACTCCAAACGAGTCGCTCTTAGATCGCAACGTAACTTGAACACAGCATACAAGCACTTGTGTATGGTGCGGACCTACTGAACAGCAAATCATGGATAGCAGTCAGATGAACAGATTGAAAACCATGCGGACAAACGAGGCATGATGGAAATCAATTAAGGTAAAATGAACACAAAACAAACATAGTGACCATGGGCTAAAGTCTAGAAGAATAGGCAATGCTTTTATTCTGTTACATCAGACTCAAGGTTCTATTGTTTGATGTCAAATATCTTGGAAACCGCATGTAACTTCAGCTTCCTCTTTGTTCGAGAAAAATTGCAACCGAATGTAAGTGGTATAGACCTACAGCTTACGAATATTGCTTAAACCTACCCACTTGTTGGGATCATCGCATGGAACACTGTTATGGACGGTTACTTATTGTTGCTCATTCTCTGTAAGTGTATCCAGTTAAGCGTTTGCATTTGCTAACATTTTTGTCTAACGTCACTATTCCAGGTTTAATTTACGTTTAAAAAATCCCCCGTAGTTATCGGCAATCAGAACACTGCTCAGCAACATGGTGGGATACATCGACCAGGAAACCTTCAATTGACAGAGTTACCAAGATACACAATCTACCACCAAAGCCGTTATTGAGATTTGAATTTGAACAGAGTGATGATTTATGTTGTCCCAACAAACAGACAGTCAGCACACAATGACGAATGATCGCATGCACCGGCAAACAATACCATGATACATAAAACGCGTTATGAGTGACGGCCAGAACACAAACAACCATTTTGGCACCATGGCTGTGGTCAGCACTTAATATTGTACACAACATAATTGCTAATGTGTGAGATTTGGTTATGCTAACCAGCAGCTAGGAGGAGGCCACATAATGGCGAGTCGAACACAAATATTCTGAGACTAACCAAACGATCTTACAAACATTACTTTGTTTAGAAGCAAAACAAAGTTAAAGATTTTCAAGTTGAACATCATTCACATTTGGTCGCAGCGTTCGCATTCAGATAGACTTTGCAGCCGGCCTCTTTCGAAAAGCAGCACTAGACTCGAGTTTCGCTCTCATCAGAGCTCATCAGTAGTAGTGGCATATCCTTGCCACGACCGGGATTTGAACTCCGGCCATTCCAATCATGAGGCAACCGTGTTGACCACTGCGCCATTGACCTCACATTAGGCACGACCGAATTATCAAATCTGAACGCTCAACCACTCTCGCTTGTGAAAAATGATCAGGTTGCCCGATCGTCTCGAGAGGAGACACAGTTACTACCTGTTAACTCCAATCAATAACCCCAAGATTAGTCTGGTGCTTCTTCCCGAAATAAGCTGGCTGGAAAGTCCATTTGAATGCGAACGCTGCGATCAAATGGGAGTGATGTTCAACTTGAAAATAAACCAAATCCTTGACTGCTCATCGGTAAAGTTAAAGGCGTCAGCATGAAGAAAGATCTGGCACTGAAAGCTACCCAGTTAGTTAATCGTTCAAAAGATGCCGAAAACTGATTAAGCTTCGTTTGTTTCTTTCTGTTTTTTGTCGGAACTGTCTTTACTCCAAATTATAGCTAGATCACTGTGGATCATAGTCCGGGCTAGTAATTTTCATATATACTTGTTAGCCGTCGTGTACGTTTGTTGCTAAGGATCAACCTTGAATACCACTTCCCACCTGTCTCAGTGATCATTCGATAGTCGTTGGTTTGAAGTGGTTCGGAGAACAAAACTATCACGGAATAGATTTTGGGCCAAGTCCCGCAGTTAGGTGCAGCTTAGATTTTGGTAATCCAGAGCGACATATGAGTGTTCCCTAAAATCGCTTTTGTGTCTCAGTGATTCACTCAATGTTAGTGAGTGAGGAAACTGAGCTTAGTCGAAATAGTTCGTATAGCTTTTCCTGCTGTGAAGCAACAAGGCAGAGTGCAGTACAAAAACGCAGTTCGATTTAGTGTTTCTGGAGGCTGGTTTATTCAGTGAAATTAACTAGCACCAAAAATTTTGTACCTTGTGAAAGTGGTTTTTGGACGGGCGCATTTTCTCTTGATTAGTTTCCCCCTTGGACAAACACACCATCATACTTTCTTCTAACATAAGTTGATCTGTTTCTTCATCACGTTTTATCTCAAAGTTCACATTTTCCCTTGTGTTGCATCTGTCTTTGAAACCAATAGTGCGTCCTGTTCAATGTTGTGTATTTTTGCATTTGTATCTGTTGGTCTGTTTCGTAAAAATGTTTTAAGCTTCTACACCGTTCGTCAGCATGGTTACCAGAGTGCAGTTACATCTCCTGGTCTACTACGGTTTAACCCGCAGAATTATCAAAACCACACTGGCTATAAAGTATTGTTTAAAGGAACTGATGACCGATTACTCCTATTAGCTACGGTACTTATTAAGAATGTCCCACTTAATGAAATTCTTCGCATGGTTCCACCACCCATTTTTCCCAAACATTTGCAAACAATGTGTCAGTCTTCGGTTGCTTGGTACATCATCTTCATGAAGGAATACATACTTTCCGTTTGAACAGAGTGGTCAGAATAAACGAAATGCGATAAAAAATTTCACGCTCTAGTAAATCGTAAGCCAGAAGCAGTAGATTTTGAATGGGATAGAAAGCGTTCAAGTCAATTTGGATGATCAGTGGCACACGGTTCTCAACCTAGAGCAAACAAAGATTAGCATTAATATTTTTTCTGGTAGAAAACCGAAAGCCGAGTAACAAAACTACTCACCGGAAGCCCGCTGTTTGTACGTCGGAAGACTGGCTTAAACTGACCCCAAGTATTGGAATTCTAGGCGATACAAAAGCCGGTGCGCATACACGCTGATATACATCAATTAAAATTACAGTGCTAGAAACAAGAAATCATTATGCAGAAGAATATATTTTACCCTCGGCCAAATCACTTTAGATTGAAAGAAGTTCGTCTATTCATTTAATTGTCCATTAGGCTTGCTGAACTTGTTGGTGAGAGCAAATGAACTCAAAACGCGGTTCGATTGTCAGTAGGTAAATAAGCTTTTCCTCATGCGTTTTCGGCGACCGTTCCACTTTCCCGAACTTCGCTCCCATCACAACAGGAAACTGACTTGCGAAGAGAAGCAGATCCAAAGGGCAGCAAACATTTGATTACATTATCGATCCGTTGAGGAGATTAAGGCAAATAGAGTTAGGACTACGAAAAACCGTTGTTCGATAAACGGTGCTTTATCAATCAGATTTTTATGAATTGAACGGGAATCACAACTAGCCGTAAGGTTCGCAGTCACATGGAATTTCAACCAGCCTCCCTCGATCAGAAACACTTAGAATTTTGCTGTTGCTAGAGCTCGTCAGTGGTGCATATTCTTGGCGCGGAAGGGATTGCAACTCTTACCATCCTTTCAAATGGCAACCATGTTGAACATTAATCCATTAACATCAAACCGTACACGACTGATTTAATCTACACAAGCGTTTAAGCACACTGGCTTATGATTAACAAATTGCAGCAAAGGCACATACATAACTGACGAGCCTTAACAAGAATGAGACAAGCTTATAGTATTCCATTTTAATGTGGTTGACAAAAAAATTTCCGCAAGAATGTAAAAAGTTGACCACGTGAAATACGTACTCAACTTCTGTCACCCAAATTCACTTAAAATCGGTAAGATCTGTTATCAAACATGTAGTGCCAATCTATAAACTTCGCAATTACCGAAGCTTATTCTTTCACTTCAAACGAAGGAAGATATTTGACGCGATGTTCAGACGCCTTCTGAATTTGAGACACAAAAATGATTGTGTAAAGAGGAACAATATGATCCTGAATGTGACAATATAATCCTAAATTCTGAGCTATATTTGGGTGACTTGGAGTTTCCTGAAGTTGTGTTTGCTATTTTACGCCATTAGGATTGAGCTGTAATGTATGGTCACGAAGGAGGGAACAGTCTTAGCGCACAAAAATTTGACACGAAAAAGATATTTTATTTTATCAACCGCACTTCTGTATGATATAACCGTCATTTGAAATTAGGATCCATTGTCGTGTACAAAACTCTCGTAACAGTGCACATCTTGTACAGCCAACGATTCAGTTCAATCACCATTGTTACAGCTGGTTTGGGTAGAAATTTTACATAGAGAACCCTACGATGAATGCAGCGGCTCATGAACATGAAATGCTGGTTTCAATTCATAATGTAATAAAACGTTTTAGAAATAATCTGGAAACCATTAAAGGATAACTCAGTGATGATACGAATGTATGTGAGTCGAACGGCACTTGTCTTAGATTGTTTTGGTTCTTGCGTTAGTCACACTAGCATTTGTGAGACGTAAGTTTCTGCACTGTATGTTTTGCATTCCGAAGACTGCGTTCCACTAGCCTGAACGTACTCAGGCTTAAACACTGTAGTAAGTGCATGACGCAAACATTTGGTTTTGTTTCTTTTGTGTAGCAATCACAATGTGCAACGGCTGCGCTGGTAGACAGTAATATAGTTAGATCATAGTAGTTTACCCCCTGAGCAAGTCGTTCAATGTTAAATCTTCGTGCTCGCGGAATTACCTCGCGGTTCACTCTATGCAGAGTAGTCCATGTTGGCAAGTGAGATTGTTCATTCAAATTCAATCAACAATCTGACTTTTCAAGAACGGTTCGCTTCGTACTTAGCAAAAACTACCCACAACCAGTATTCATCACTCATCCATGCTTCTGGAAAATTGCATCCACCGGAAAGCCGAGAAAGAATTGCGTAATAGACTTCGGTGTATTTCAAGGTTTCAGACGACTGATTAGTTTGTAAGTAATAAAAAATGATGGAATGCATTACGCGGACTAGCAGGTGTAAGTGAAAAATACCGTAGCCTGCAGGCTATAAGTTAACAAGGTCTTCCTTGCATATGATTAGACGCATAACAGAGTAATGATAGGTCATCGCTGGCATTGTGAAAACAATTCGCATAAAAATTTCCAGTAAACGCACAACTAATGCATCCGCACACTCTTTGACCAGAAGCTCGTCCATATGTTGAACTATTCAAATGTGAAATTTACCAGATTCAAACCTTAATGACACTAGTCAGTCGTCTAAGGAAAATTCGGTCAGTCATCGGCGTCCATATCACGGGGGTAGATACGGACAGACAGTTGCCTTAATCCGAAAGCCTCTTAAAGTCACGAATGAGCCAAGACAAATAATGCGTTATTGACCACATCGGAACAAGCCATCAGTGAGGCTGGTAAAGATTTAAAAAAGCTGACTCAGTCAATAAACATCTACCTGTTACTTTTTATCTTACCGAACTACTTGAAATCTTTTTTTGCATACTAGACTTGACTAACACGGTGGTTAACCGAGCACTAACGACTACGGTCCTACATGAAACTGGTCTTCTCATACGTGACTACACGTAGCTGATTGAAGTAGACCATAATGGTACGCCGTTACAACGGCAACGAGAAGCCGCTGAACTACAGACACACTATTTCGCAAAAGTTTTATAACTCACGATAAACTGTTTTCCATGTACACTCAGTGAACACATGCCTTTTGAGTGAACATTCATCTACTGAGCAAGGTAAGGCATTTTGAAACGATACTTGCGTTTGGCCTATCCTTATTGCGGCGCACGTAGTATTGGACAAAATGAAACCCGATTTAATAAATGACTTGAATTTCTTTCTCTTCCACTCAAACGTCAGCCTGTTGACTGGGTCAATGAGGATGCAGATGAGTTAACTCAGCATGAAGATGTGCCAAGCATTCTCGATCGGATGGAACGTGAAATGGAAATGATGCGTCATCACACAGGATCTACGTCGAACGTGGAACGTAAACACCGGAAGTTGTGTGGTGTAGGTGATCGAGGCCCCGAAGAAGATGCTTCGGTTCCCTATCTATCCGGCGGTCCTCTGGATTATCTGAAAGATGTCTACGAAGTTGATGAAAACGGTCAAGTAAATTGGGGAATGTCATTCACGTTATAATCTGAACAGCTAGTTTGTCAGTATGTTCAAGCTAGGGAAACACTTCCATGGATTACATCAGAATAAACTGTAGTAAGAAACCACTCACGCACAGTTCACTGCAGTTCAAACATTATCCTCCGAATCTGGTCTAATCGTAGAATGCTAGATGCAAACTACGAATACACCAGAGCGACAAGTTAACGAAGTTGTTGTAACTGGGAGACTGCTCTAATGTAAGAAACGTCTGGGCTAGAAATATGGTTTCAGTTTAAGATGCATGGATTTATTATGGGGAACTTCGTGACACCGAAAGTCTCATTATTTTCAAAACATTGCCATTCCTTACACATTTTTGCATTTTTTCAACGAACTACATAGGGGGACTTGGAACTCATTCAGTTTCATACCAATAGCAAGTGTTTCAACTCCTATAGATACAGAGCTCATGTTCAAAGCTATGAAATCTGTTAAACAAGTTACGTCGAACCAGTCGTGCGCGTTCTTCACTGGCTATTTATTTCGACCAGTGTGCAAACAGCAACGACAAAATAAGGTGATAAAAGCTGTAGCATATTATAAATAGGTTTGATATGAAAAAATCTGGCGGTTACGTTCGTCTTCTTTAGGATGGAGTAATGTCGGTTGCGATCGTTGGTCGGAACGATTGACTGGTGAACATTTTCTGCCGCCTACACTTTAGCATACCCCATTGATTAGATCCCGCATCGTAAAGTATGAAGAGCTGTGAGGCGAGCAAAAGTTTCCCTAGGATTTCACGGTGATTAACCAGTGGATGAGGTGACGAAACTTGCTGGGAGAATGGGTGAGAGCGTGATGCGTTTGTTTGTTTTGATATGTAAGCAAAATGAGTAAGCCAGCCGAGAAAACATACTGGAAAATGCTGTACGCAGTTCCACTCAACCTGATTACATAGGTTAGGCTATCTGAAGGGATGAGAGACAGCGACGTACTGGGCAGAACAAAAAGCATGCGCAGCTTCCGGTTAGAAAATGTGTCAATATCCCGGTAAACTTAGAGGGAATGGAAACTGAAAACTGTCAACTGTTAACACAACTAACAGTAACGGACTAGTTTATAAGCCGAACTTAACCGTAAGCTTGACCCTATGTAGTTCAGAGTTCTGTAAAACTTTCACTGTTTTAATGTTATAAACCACATAGAAAGGGAAATAGAAATGTCCGCCAGATCAGCCCAAAAACTGAGAAGAATCTTCAAGCGAGTTGAGTATTCCACAAATTCGGTCAGTTATTTCTTGTAACCGACATATTTTGATTTTCAGTTATGATCTAGCCCAGCAACGAGCTGTCAATGGAAAACAACTTTTAATTTCGTTCGGAAAGCTTTATTTCTCATTCAGAATCCCACAATTCACATTGCTAAGAATCTACCCTAGGGCAGCGATCGGGGATGCAACAGTAATTTCTAGACTTAACTCTGCTTAGTTAAGCTGTCTCGGTGTGAAGGAAGGCAGTGGTCATAGGAAAACACGCTGGCAAGACCTCCTGAAATTTGGTCTCTGGATAGCAAACAGTCTGAGGGCCATGTATTTAGGTTTGTTCAAGTTAGTACGCCCACAACTAATTCAGACAACTCATGCGGTTGCCTTCCCAGAGATCGCACCTACATTTCGCAGGGTTCTGGTTATGCGTACATGACTATAAACCGTTCTGTAGTTACCGCGTTAAAGTATGGGTGTGTATTTCAGCCTGGTTTGTAGTTAGTGACTTTTCTCGGCTTCAATGTGAACGAACGCGGCTTGCTGTTTAATATAGAACAAATCGACATACTGAGGTCCTCTTTCATGGTTAGTCGTCACTTGACCGCAGCATGCTGGGTGGAGTTCGGAGTAAAAGTGGGCGATTGTCCGCCGACTAATTCTCCAACTTATTTGTACAGGTATTCAGTAACAGTGCTCTGTGTGTCTTCAAATAACGGCATGTGGAATGGAAGACAAAACAAGGTCCTGTTTGTCGACTCACTCTGACTATAACTTCAGCCTGAGTGACATGCATCCAATTTGCCACCATTCTATTGGACACTGCTTAACCTTCACTTCCTTGCTCAGGAAAGATACATTGTATATTATCTTCAATCGTATCCCTTACCTTCATGATTACCACAGTGTGTATTTATGTTCCTATCGATCGTTGTAGATTCGTTTCATAGTTCGATTTGATGTAGTCGGATACGGACCGGAGGACATCCAAGTGAACACATCCAGTCATGGTCTCACTGTACATGCCAAGAAGTCGTTGCAAAATGAAACGGAAACTAACACACAGGAATATATCCGCACTGTATACTTACCGTCTTCTATCGATAAGAACCACTTTGTAGGACATTTGAGCGAGGTAAATCGAACATCTTGGTTCATTTTTACTTGACACAGCAGCATATCACTGTCTACAGTCTACCTGCGCAGCTCCGTTTCATTCTTAATACACCCCACTGATTGTTGTGTTCATACACTGTTTAATTAAGTCGCACACTTCAGTGAACAGACGAGCTGTAGCAGACTTACATGCAACTAAGTATTGTGTATGTCACCAGCGTTGTGTGTTTCGGCTGAAGTGTAGACTCCAGCATTCGAAGCGCATTTATTTGGTCATTAAGTTGAGCACTTTTCCCTGTGGAAACAGCACTTTTGCTAAGAGACCATTGAAACTGAACTAACATCCGAAATCAATTACATAGCAATGCCCATATAATAAGTATGTTCTAGAAAGGGTTGTCCCAGTACTTTATCTACCATCTTCCCTTCCGAGGATGGTGTTCTTGTCTTGGAGGCTCCGGTCAATTTGGAAGCGCACAAGTCATTAACGTTTAACGGTGATCGCCAACTCGCAGTGAAACCGCAATGTAATCAAGAATCGAGTCTCTCACGAGATGCAACGAACGTGACCAGTATGACAATTCAACTGACCGGTAAAGTTTTTCATCTTTGTAGATAAAATTCTTTTCGTGTGAACCCGAAATGAGAAATCAACAACAGCGTGTGCATTATTCAGGTGGTACGATTTCGTCGCGTGTTCACTCATGCATACTGTAACATGTGTACATTTGAATCATCCTGCTTCCAAGAAGGCAGAAAGGAGTATAGGTTGTGTCTGTGCTGAAGATAATCCGATTTGCGTTGTCAACAGAGGGTGGTGTGAGAACTTTTCATACGACGGGCCTAGGCAAAGCTTAGAATCCAATGGGGCCTAGCCACGTGAGGGAACGGAAACGGTTAGATTACTCTACCCTGGTAATGTGCAACAGGAATGCGTTGCCGAATCGACGAAAGTGGTTATCTCTCCATGGCAGTTTCGCTTCTTAAACCCATCACGGCACATGCTTGGTTAATCGATGGAATAAGTCACCTTCCGCCCTCTCAGTGTGACCGGGCCCACACATTTGGATTGGAATTTGAGGCCTGATTCGGCTTGGCGCAGCGAGACGTCATTAGTTGAAAAGACCAAAAATGGGCTTGTGGTGCCATTGGTCACGTTTACAGCTGAGTGCAACCTGATGAACATAACGCCTACAGCATGTTCAATGAAATGCGAGTGTAGGAAATAGTTCACCAAAATTTAATGACCTGCACTTTTTGTGGCTAAGGGCCTGGAGCTAACAGTTGCGTAATAACCGTTAAATTAGTAATTGTTCAAACGTAATGCGCACTTGGACTCGAGATTTCCAGACGTTCACAACACGCGCACCTTGAAACAACACTCTAAGGGTGTTCAGTGTGCACCGATCAGGAACATAAACTGCTGGACTGCATATGCCGGCTAGTCCGTGAGCTGACTTGTACATCGCGGAAGAATATTAAGTAAGGAAACAGTGCATTTGTTGCGTTCTTGTCTAAAATCGTAATGTATTGTCGGTTGAAGTGCTACATGAACTGTGAATGATTTCCTTTGCAATTTCGCATCACCAGAACATGGTAAGCAGGCAGCCAAAGTTGTCATTTTAAAATGCGCTGCAAACTATTCCCGTGCGCCTCGTACAGACGAATGTTTTTAAATGTTTATAATGAAGTTTTGGTGAGGATTGAGTCCCTTGTCAAACGCGTTGACTGAGAAACATTTCAAGTTCAGGACTAATTAGGGACTCTTTTTAGTTGAAATTCCTACAGTTGACAAGCACAATGAGACCGGGTTGACAAACGTTTTCTTATTTTGGACAATTTATAGTTGAACGGTTTTTGCAGCTTCACCTATCGACTGTCACTTGAACTATGCTCTAAGCCTGTGTGTGGTGGCTGGCTATCAGGATGTGAGTGGTGCAGCTAAGATGAAATTGTACCTCGTTAGGCCATCAGTTATGACGACTATACGATTGTGACAACTGGAATCTACTGATAGTAGAGAAAATCGGAATGGTCAACGGTTCAGACTCATAGAAAGTGAATGCCACTCACCGGGGCAACTATGAAGATATTGAAAATGAGAAAATTTTTATACGGGTACGCCAACGTTGCCGAAGAATGACCGATGAAGACAGAATGTTATGGACAACACCAGGGCAATCTGGTTATAAAGAAGGAGAATGTTTTTCATTACATGTTATCCTAACTCAGCTTGGACAACGTAAAAATTGACACCAGAAATATCGCTATGCAAAAGTGAGATGGTGTTCGTTATCAAAATCTGTGAAATAATTTACTTGTGCAGTTCAGTAGCTCGAAACGATCATATGAGCGTCTAGGTTACAACGTACTTAATATCAGAGTGCTTATTAACCAAATACAGGTCACCCAAACTACTGCACCATGAAATTACACAAGTTGTTTGTGAACTCTGTGACAAACAGTGAACTGACTCGTCAGTTCTTTCAGTTATCCATGAAGCCAGAGAGCTAGTGGTTAACCCAAACGACTGAATTAATGGCGTGCAACCGGTAGATCACGTGGGGACAAGGCAAAAGAAAATAATGTGGGCGCCAAATTCAATATAAACCGTCAATACTACACACAGCTGAATGTTTATTTTCCTTTCCACAACAGTTCATATACAAAGTTAATGATTCCATCTTTTTTACCATACATGGTTAGGAAACTGTGGACCTACTGTCCTGCAAAACGACGTGACAGGAGAAAGGAAGGTGCATGTGGAGGTGCCAATCGAGCCAGAATTTTCAGCAGATGACCTGTGCGTGCGAATGGATGCAAACTGCGTGATTGTGTCAGGCAGAAAGCAATGCGTGAACGAAACTGAGACCTCACAGAATGCTTATGTGAAGGAATTCACTCGTTCATATAAGATTCCTGAGACCGTGGATACGTTCTCGGTCAACACTCAGCTGCATGGAAACACGCTGTTAGTTGAAGCTCCGCTGTTGTATTCCGTCACGTCGCACTAAAAGTCAATAAGCTTCGTTTTGTTTTCATGTTACACTGAAGGACAATAATAATTCTGTTTTATGCTTGAAACCTTTTGCCTGACATTGCGAGGAGATCTAGGAGAACAACGGCTAATAACCCATTGAACTTTTTAATTACCGATTGACTGATTTGGAAATAGCCCGTGAAATTTAGTACTCTTAGAACGCTGTAGTTATGAATAAGAATATGACCGAACTGAGCTAACACATTAGTCTGCAGGTTGTACACTTGATTATCAGTAGATATTGAAAAATTTCGGTTCACATACCGTGGCCGTTATTTTCAAATGATCGGAGCTGTTGTAATCCTACAGAAGTTTTAAGCAGTCCCTGGCGGAAAATATTCGATTTCATTTTTGATCGTGCTGGAGCTTATCATCATTATTCCTCGTTCCATGAGAAAAATTCAAGGATGACCAAACTCCCCCGGGACAACCGCATTGACTACCATACTGTTACTACTGTTAGGCGTTTTTGAATTACCTTACGTAAACTCTCAGTCACTTTCAACTGTGATCGGAGCATAATTCCAGCAAAATATCCAGGGGAATACAAAAACTGTAAACAGCTGTGGCTGATATTCAAGCCAAATGTCTACTAAGGTGAGGTTATGAAATACATTCAAAGCGACAGTAAACATGGACAAACTAGTTACTTGCCCCGACTCTGTTCATTCTGCCCCCTGTTTGCAACATTGCATCGGCCATCTGTATTGCAGTTCGTAAATCTGAAGAAAAAAGTGACCAGCAAACTTTCTCTTTTATCCTTTCATCGCATAGTTCATCATCAACACTATGACCGAAGCGACTTTCCACAGAACTGAGAATGATAAGAGGAAAACAGCTAGGGAATAGTAAACATAAACATTTGATCGTTGATCATGCAGATTATGGAAGGCAGCCTTTAAATGAATTGCTGTGTTTCTTCGACAATTCTAGTGACATCTTTATCATACATCAGTGAACGGCAGAAGAAAGCCGTGCCTCGGATCTTCTCCAGCATTAACGTAGTTACACATACGCCCCTGGATGACAGAAATCGACTAGGTGGTTTCCAGCCCCTAGCCCGCAGATATTCAATGCACAGCTCATGCTGTTGCGTCATGTGAATAGCGAGTTTTATAGCATAACCTGCTTGGACGTGAAGAAGTGTACGGCTAGCACTTTCATTCACTTGCACATTCCTACGCATATATCCACACTTCACCGTTGGTGAGCTAGGTAACCAACATTGAGTGAAATTCAGTCTTTGGCTGTTTGAATTCCGCATTAATCCATCATATATCCCATCCGGCCATTTAGGTGGACAACGTAGCATGAAGGTCGTAGATAAAAGAAGGAAAAACAAGCACCACGGTCACAATGAATTCACCATCAAAAATTCACTGCTTTTGTTGCAACACACTCTGGTGCACGGGCCTGTCTGTTGGTCATACCATTATCACCTTAACATTTGTTATCATGCTAGACGAGTAATGTAGATGGTAATTTTCCGTAGAACAAAGTGCCAAGATAGCTCAGAAATTTGCCAGATAAACGGCACGGGAGCTTCGAACGATAGACACAGATCCTGAGGTCGGTCCAGAAAACGTCGAGTTAATTAGATAAGGGTTTAGAACTATGCAGAGGCTATCGAAACTGAGAAGGTCAGATGTGTTATAAATAAAACTGGCTGGGATGAATTAGCTAACACACGGTGGTTAATATTGGATCGTTTGAGGTGAACTGTACTGATAGTTGAATGAAACGGCAATCTCAACACAATAAGATTGAAATTCCCTTACCTAATTTCCACAAAAACAATTGGCCCTATGACCGACCCGTCCGGAAGTCTACACCGATTTCACTTCCACCCGGCTGTTCACCTGTCCACGGTTTCTGCAGTTAGAAATTCGAACTTGGTACTGACCGGTGCTTATGTATACTTGACCTATGACATGTTACTTCCTGCTTTGTTCTGCTCTTTTATGTTTTGTCTGCCTTAACTACCACCGAATTTTTAACTGGTTCACCTGATCTGAGGAAGCTTCCCTGTCAGGATTGGAACGTTTCAGATAAAACAAATTGTCGACTACTCACAAGCTGTTCTGAAGTTTGTGTAGATCACGATGGTGAGACTATGATTACAAGAAGTCAACTTAATCATCTAGTCGATCAGTATTGAAAACTATATGGCAATAGCACCAACGATTCGCGTCGTTCGTTCTGGGTCAGTGAATGCTCTGCAAACGTGCATGCAGAACTGCAGCCGGAATTTATCATTTCAACTCCGAACAAGCCTGCTGATGTCAGCTGTTCTGGCCTAGCAACATCTGTTGGATGGTGTATAGTAACACGCGTAACTGTCAATTCGGTTTATATACGCAACATCTGATCGAACAATTGTGACTGTACGTTCAGTTCACAAAAAGTACGGGAACCGGTGAAGTCAGATTAGCCTATTCTTCACCGTTTTCCAATCTATAGTCCAGACTGTTCGTAACCCACTTGATTTTAACTTTTGTAAGTGTATGTTCCTTGCGGTTGGATCGCTTCGCTGACTGACAGTTGTCGAAGAGGGAACAACTCCGGTTTTGTGAAAGGTGAAGAAAGAAAAAGAGGTTTGCGTCTAGCTGCCCAGTTTGGTGGAACATGTGAACAAATGTTTGGCCATACACGTAGGCATCACACTCCATCGAATAATGTCTGGCAAACTGGTACCGTGGTCTCTCGCTGTTTGGAACCGGTGAAAAATTTATTCAATTACTAGCCCTTACTAACCTCGGTTAGATGTCAGTGATAAGAAAATTACTGATGAGAAAGTGAAATGCTCAGACTAACTCACTATGAAGTTATATTTAGAATTCTATGCCACGAGCGAGTCACTACAGAGATTGAATCCGTCTTCTCTGACTAGTTAAATCCTGTCCTCTAAGTACTGGTAACCGCACATTTCCGAATGATCGATCGGTGGACTGAGTGGAATGGTGATAAAAGTATGACCATTCCATATCCAGATGGACCTGAAAAGATAAACCTGAAGTAAAAAGCAAATGTAGTATCCAGACCAGCAAGATGAAAATTGGCTCAGGTTAACTTTGGTCACGAGCGACCACACTATACTACTCACACCACTACTATCCAGCGGTGGGGCAACAGCATGGATTTTGACATCGAAACGGCCGCCGGGAAAATACAAGAAGGAACACTGGAGTCCAGAATCGCACAAAATGGTTCTTGCTACATGAAGGAACTGAGCTTTGGCGTCCGTGGCAACCGCGGTGTTCTGAGACGAATGTCGTACGCATATGGGTGCGTTGTTTGTGTTCCTGTTGGAACACATAGCTGATGGATTGGTTTTCCAAAATGATAACCTTTGTGCCATCCACGTTCTTGGCTCACAACATTGCCATCGTGTTGCGTAACTAGTTGCGGTCCGAGTTAGAGTGTATTATGCCGAATAGTCTGTTATCTGTTTCCTAATAAAAAAAAATTATCAAGAATACTACAACGAGAGTGTACTCACTTAACCGAGTATTCGTCAACGTTGTCTTAGTTACTTACCGCAAACAATCTCTCGTGCTTTTTCCGCGACAATTTGCCCAAACATGTCAGTTGACTGGCTTGCCAACAACGTACAGGTTTTTAGCTGGAACGGAAATATATAAAACCTCCGTAACAATGCAGCGCATCGCACGAAGTAGACTGCCTATTAACTTTAATACCGGTGATGAAGCTGATGAGCATGTGGCAGTCGGTCTTCTGTCAAGTAGTCTATATTACGATTTAGATACCACGTATATAGAACTCACAAGTATCGTTAACTTGAAAACCATACGCATCCACTAGATTGGATTGTGCTTCGCTACTCCACAATATCCAGCCATATACACCGTTTTATCATCATCACGAAAAGTAGGAACGCAATGGTCGACCAAAACGTACCACGCTTGAAGCCCAGTACCGCTGATTAATGTAAACACTCTTGATTCTTTGTAAAACTGACCATTTTTTCCGATAAATTCATATTGTTCATTGTCGCTCGGACTGCTGTTGTGATTCTTCCTAATTAGTAGCCACGTACGCACCAACAAGAGTAACTTCTTTTGCATACTGAAATTAGTTTTCCACTCGGAAAGATGTTTCTTTTCGAACATAATGGGTTTTAAATCTTTATAGACGTACAAGTTTACCCGTTGACTCAAAAACCCTGCGACAAGCGAAATTATCATTTTCTGTTACCCCCTCAGTATTTTTAAAGGGATCAGACATTTTGAGTTTACAGTGTTTGAGAAGGGACTGAGAGATATGCTGTGCTCACGAATCTTGCGACAGTCACTGATGAAGCTCGTCTATCAAAACGAGTAATGAATGAACGAGCAACGAATGTACAGAATGGGTACAGTTTTGCAGTAGGGTCGCATTGTGGCATGTGCAGAGCAGACGCGCAGTAGAAACTGGGGACGGGAACACGCGGACACAGCTTTGCAGTGAGACAGTAGACTGGGCAACGTTCACAACGCACAAACGTGAGCCCATACTTCTCACCGGGATGATCGGATAACAAATCTAATCAGGTATAGACAGGCACAATGTTGTAAGCGAGTTGGTGTGCCACGAACGGTGATTCGTGCGCGCGGGCCTACGACACGGACACACACGCTGTCTGCGTGAACCCACAAAACGGGACAACAGTATCGAGAATGGGTGGTACGTCAGTGTTGCAACATCAACGACACCAAGCACTGCAAAGTTATACGTTCAGTGCCTGATATTCACTGAAACCAAAAATGATATGATGACAAAACTTGCAGTGAAATCTTGGTGGGAGAGCCTCCGTGTGTATTTTACGGAACGACTTTCGGGTTTCATAAACAGTAATTTGAACACGATGCGAAATCGGTTTACTGACGTTAATGCATGACATTTACTATGCATGAACAACTTACAGTACCATACATGAAAAGTACAATTCCCAACTGTGGTTGCCCTCGGTTTTGCAGTAGAAAGAAATGTAAAAACCTCACCGTTGGTGCCAAGACAACATCTTGATGTTACTTTATCAGAACACTCAACGGTAAGGTGTCAAACACATTCTAGTTAAGATGTGAAGGGTGAAACAAACTCATGGAGAGCTCTCATTTGTGACAATCACGTGTTTGTCCATCAGATCAGAAATTCAGGCACCTTTCGAATATGTACATTTGTGATTGTTTGATTCGTCACACTTCGTTCAATAAGACAAAATCATGAAAATGTGGGAATATTCAGTTATCACCATTATGTTTTTGGTATACAAGTTTGAGTGAGTCGGTTTTGTGTTAAAGACTAAATTTTTGTTGTGTCGTGAAAAGTAAATTAACGCACGTAGGAGTAGCCACCGAAAGGTTCATTGCGTTAAATACTATATGTAAAGTATGAGTTAGAGGTAATAGGAACACCAACTGTCGGACTGTACGTCTTAAATATCCTCTGAACGCGCTTTGATCATCTTATTCACTCTCCAGTGTTAGTTATTTTGTAAGGGAATGTACTGTATGTAGTGCACTGGAATGTCATATGGTTGGATAAGTCCAGCACGTTACTAAGCCTGTTTTTATCATAATATAAGCATCAACAGTTTAAAAGAATTTTGTAGGTGTATCTCAATGTGTGTAACACACCACCTGGATTAGTCTGGAGGTGACAGTCAGACAGCCATTGAGTGATGGCCTAGTCAGTACAGAGCATTGGCTTCACAGTACATTTTTGATCCCTCCAATCATACATACATGGTGGTTGGGACAGAAGTGTCAACACCTTGTCTTAGAACGGGCCGACGGAAATTCAGTGAAATCTTTTTATCTAGGGAGTTCGTTTGGAGAGGCCATCCCACAGTTAAAGGCGATTGCATTCTTCCGATGGCATTTCGCCCTGTTCTGACATTTTTTGGACGATAACTGCAGTCGTTTTTTGTTTGACTTATGTGCACACAAAGAATAACATCTGGGTACCAAAAATATTGACAATTTCGTTTACAGATTGAGGAGTCATTGCAATCCTTCCAGTTGTACATCTCTGATACTGAACTCGAAGAACATTCAGATTTACAAACTGTCGTTCTTTAGACTTTTCCCTAGTTAGATTACAACGTCTCAGCTTCTGTGAATAAAAGCACAGAACGATGAGCATTTATGTTAGTCTCTTGGCAAACTCTTCCGCAAACAATGATAAGAAACGTTCTTTTATTTTACCGCTTCCGATGTATACTATTGACAGAACGCGATCGAAGCACTTGATTTGTCGAACTTTACTTTAAAACAGCCCCGATCACGCGTTCTTCGAGAGGCATAGCCCAACCTTTTACACTAATGTGAACGTTGAATCTTATCACCCAAACGTGTTTCTCTTCAAGTATTCTGATCGTAAGTTAGCTGGAAGTTTACGCCAGAGGAATATCTAAAATTTCCCCTCTCAGCATGATCTGGCGTAATCACTTCTAATTCCTGCACTTTTGAAATTACCAAGTTTTGCTCCTCTCAACGATTCTCGGAATTCCAAATGCCACGCTGACTGCAGCGTGTTATCGATTAAATGACAACTACCATACAATCTTGACGAACCATATCATGTCCAAACACTTTTCAGATTGCGGAAAATTGGCTAAGACAGTTGTTCCTGCCTCCTTTTCTTTTATTCTGACGCATCGTAATCCATTTCTAATCTGGACGTGTCCCCAAAACCTGAAGCGTTATTCGCATTCAGAACGCCGTTGAGCGATTCAGCAATTCTTATTGATCCATATTAATCAGGTGATCAACGTTAACACTGGAAGAATTGTTCAGAAAGACTTCTGGCCAGGTTACCTATTTATGTGAAAAACCACTCCCCTCCTTTAACACATATACTAAATATTCACCTTTCTTATACACACATTTTGCTTGGGTTGAACCGGAACCTGAGCGTGCCCAATTGTAATCCTGAATATTCTCATTCTATTAATCGTTAGCATGTGTTTTGTCTCCTTACACTTTGGCATTCAATCACCGGTTTTTTCGATCTGTATTAATTTGACCGGTATTTGTATAATTAATTGCCAAACAATCTAATCACATTTAGAAACCAATGTCTCAATCGGTCCGTTCTTGTAGTTGTTAGTCTCTCAGAATAACGGTTAATTTTCCGGATGTTATTCCAGTAACGCATAAGTTGTTTAGTGGCTTTTCATGTGGACTGGATTTGTTCCAATCGATCGGGAGGCCTAGACTTTTGAGAGTATTGGGTTACCTATTTTGTTAATTTGATTATTAGGACCGCCTTAATCTAAAATTGTTTGGCACTTGGGTCTTGTTCGTTTGTGGCCAGGCGTAGTTCAATGAAATGATGTTCACTTGCTCTGTTCAAAAGCTGCTATCATCGTATATAATTATTTTTTAGGGTAATTTGCAGATGGAACGGGCAACCTCAATCCTAGTGTAAAAGCACTCAACTATAGGCAGTAGGTGGTTTGAATGGGATAGTATTCATCTGAACTTCCACGCCATCTTCGAACATCCTTCTGCGAGTAATTTACACATGAACAGCGTTATTCTGTTCCAGTGTTGCTAACCCAGGGAACATCCATCAATGTACGCATTCACACAACTTCCATTCCAGCAACGCTCTTAATAGCGTGGCATATTTTGGCGTATAACTTAATAGGTCACATTGAACCAGGAATATTGCAATGTACTGTGATGATCTTATTACACGAAGTGTAAATTTTGGTCGTTATTTAGATCACTCTCTCAGTATCGTGATCAAAGTGGTTAGTTTTGACTGCCGATTAATAAGAACGCCGCTTTCCCATATAACGGACGTTCTGCGCAGCGACTGCAGGTATGATCTAACCTGGGTAGAGGAGTTGGCTGCGGTAAGCAAAATTGCAATCGTTTCGAAAGTTTATACATCTTCATTTGCCCTACTAACCTTCGGACAAAAATTCCACACAATTGTTTATCATCTTCCCAACCCCCGCCTCAGCGCCGTTAAAAAATTAAGTCGTATCAGGGTGATGATATAATTCAATTCTCAATAATCATTTTATTCACGTTTGTTCGCGCCAATAGACTTCGTCTGTCGTTTCATAAACGCATCTGCCTTGCAGTCAAAATGTTACCTTGTGTTCATACTTTCAAAATGCGCAAAACGGTATACTAGTTAATTGTCTACTGTCTTGCGTTTTGTTTTGGTTTGAGTATTTGTAGAACACTACTGGTTTGAGTGAACTACACGAATATGAAACAACTGCATGTACTCTGCTTAAGTGTGTTATAAAAGGATCGGACTTTGAAGCAGTATGGTGATTTCCTTAATGCATTGTCTTGTCGGGCTAAGGTGGACGGTGTGGTCATTACACCGACAGTCAAGCTTGCCAGGCACAATGACTGGTACAGGTCTGATAAGCCAAAGGCCCCTGTCGCTAAATGTTGCGGGTTTGAAGACATTTTGTACCTTTTCTGGGAGAAGCATTGATTTCGGTATATTGCCTTTCACTCACTTTACTACGGTCAAGGCCAAAGTACGACCTAAAGGTTCTGGTTATTGACCATAACCGTTCTCTTATCTAGGTTTGGGAACTCAGACAGTATCTCAGCTCACGAACAACTAAAATTTTTCACATCAGCAACCTTGTACTGTATCGGTCGTCCCGCAGAATACACCGAACCGTTCTGTCCACTGCATATAGCAGGATAGATAGGTAAGAGTTTGCCATTGTTGGACCCTCCCCCATTCTCATCCGATTTTGTTGTCAGACCAATCCCAACCCCCCTTTTCCAGCAGTTACTCCATAATTCTTGCCGCAGATATGGCCAGTTGTAATAGCGCTGCTCCGGCTGGTCTCATCTCTCACCACCCAAGATCTGCTTTTACCCCTCCTTTAATTAGACCTATGAAGGGAATTTTGGCTCGGATTGATTTCCATGGGTGGGGCACACTCGGCTTACATTTGCGACACTGTAGACTTTAGGTGAGATGCTGGCTACGTGAGCCCAGTGAGGCGGATTTTGTTGCCCAGCCGATTTATCTGTGCAGTGAGTGCACTTAATGAAGCAGAGCAGTGAAAGCCCTGAAGAGACCGTCTTGTATACTACACCATACGTCCATTTTTAGCTCGTTCGTCTGTTCGCAAGATTTAAATGGTGAATATTTGAGTGCAGATAGATGAGAATAAAGACATAGAGGCGAACATATGTTTTCGATCATTCATCTTCAAGCCAGCACAATTATATAAGGAGTTAGTACAGTCAGGTCGAGATATCCGTCAGACTTATTACAGAGATATTAGGTCACTGGTCAGTCAATTGGCGATGACTTGGTTGGCCGGTTACGTCACGCTTGTCCATTGTTTTGACCGTACCGGTTGGCCATTGATCTGATGGATTCGTGGCCATGGTAGGTGCAGCCTCTGAACATAAATATGAGCGACTGATGAGCAACTACGTCAACGGGGTTCGACTAATCCCATCTCTATGGCTTACCAGAAGTCAACAAACCTGGTGTACCGGTTCGTCCACTACTTGATATGATGAATTTGCCTCACAACTCAACGGCAATGTGGCTAGTGGAACCACTGGAACCCGACCGATTGCCCGCTCAGTCTACGTGATACGTTTAAATTTATTGATTGCATATAGAACGTTAACGTGACTTTAGAGAAATCATGCTGATTGAATGTATTGTCTTTAGTCACAAACGTACCGCTGCTAGAACCTGTCAGTTTTATCTGTGACTAAGTGTCTAACAGCGAAATCTATAATGGCTTACTGCCATTGAAGGTGAAAGAACTTCTGCTCACTTGCACCTTCAATATACAACCGGTGTTCAACGGTATGCTGTATCGGCAAACAAATGGCGTAGCAATTGGATTCCCACTCGGACCTTTCCTGGCCGATACATTCATGGTAGAGTTTGGACGCACCGCGCTTCAGTCCAACGTCAGCCATTACCGCCGATCCGTAGACGATATATTCTTCGTAGCCAATTCGGATGCTAATATATACACAGTACTCGACACATTCAATCGCGTCCACCAGTCAGTTAATTTTACACTTAAGGAGAAGACTGAAAACAAGATATCTTCCCTAGATGTTCGTTTACATCGACGAATAGACGGAACTACTCAACGGAGGCTTCATAGGAAGAGTACATGGACAGGTCAGTACACACACTTTCACGGTTTACTACCTCCAAAAACAGAAGAGAAATCTGGTGCGCTGTCTGACTGATAAAGAATACCAAATTTGTTCAGCGGATACGTTAGAAAATGAACTCAAATTCGTAACGAACGTACTTTATGATAACGGCTAGTCGGAACGGTTTATCGCCAGAAACATGATTGAAATATCAACCAAACCTGAGATGTATGAGGTAACAAAGAAACCCGTGTTTATTCGAGTGCAGTTCAAAGGTGACAACGCCGCAGAACGGCTGACAACTAGACTGAATCAGGCAATCAGCAGGACCTATGCTACTGCTGAGCTCCGTATTCAGTTCTTCACATCTCCAATTCCCAGACTTCATAACAAAGACAGACTGACGGTTCAGACCTCGTCTGTGCACATCTACTCATTCACTTTTTCCTGTGGATCATGTTATATTGGTAGAACGTCAAGACAGCTTTCGAAACGATTCTAACAACACCGCCTACGGTGGCTGGGACACGGAGAATCACGATCGGTCAGCAGTACTATTCTGGCCCATCTAGATGAAAGAGGGCACCAGATGAAAACTAACGAATCTTTCACAGTGATGTATCGCGTGCCAGGCAACCTTATCAAAAGCGGTCCGACTTAAAACGCCTTATACTGTTGAGACTACCGGAATCAGACTGACTGGGCCGATATTATGACATCACAAACGGTTTGTTCAGACCCTGCACTTACCACGGCCACAAATCCATCGGATCAATGGCCAACCGGTACGGTCAAAACAATGGACAAGCGTGACGTAACCGGCCAACCAAGTCATCGCCAATTGACTGACCAGTGACCTAGTATCTCTGTAATAAGTCTGACGGATATCTCGACCTGACTGTACTAACTCCTTATATAATTGTGCTGGCTTGAAGATGAATGATCGAAAACATATGTTCGCCTCTATGTCTTTATTCTCATTGTAGATAGATGAGTTTTAGTAGTTAGGTTCTATTCCCTTGCCTTCCTTGTTTTCTTGTAGTAGGCTTGTTTTTTATCATCCTTGATGACTGTTCACAAGTTAAGCATTTTTGTGAACCGCTGATTTAGTTCAGACTTTGCTGATGATGATATGCATTAAATCTTTGATCAAAGTTAGCAAATGTCCGTAAAATTATTCGCGCACAACGCTATTCATTGCTTGGACAGTAGTTGTGTTAAGCAAGTCATCAAATAGAAAAGGTGAAAGAGGGTTGTATCAAGTCAACAAATTGGCTAAGACTCAAATCTGATAGTATGATGACTAATTGGAAGCAGTTCAGTATGTAACCAATGAAATCAACTTAGAAGCGCATACTGATGTGTCGACGCCCGATCAATTTTTCACTTGCACTCTTCCACATGCCGACGTTTAATATATATATATATATATATATATATATATATATAATGCTCATTTACTCGTGTATATTGAGCCTCCGTTTTCTGTTCGTTGTTCAGTATAACAAGTTCACTTACATCCTTTCTTTTGGTATTCTTATATTCACGCTACAACGGTATAATTCTACTAGGACAGCGCAATAAGCAGTCTTTTCTGTTTATACAACGCTGCAATAAATCGATCTAGCCTACTTGTTCAACCCAACCTGAATTAGCTTGACTTCGTTGAAAATTTCTTCAGCCTATAACACCTTAAAAATATCGTTTCAGTCAACAGCTGATTAGACTGGGTACATTGAGTGGGATATAACACATACTGTCCGAGTAATTATTCGCTTTCCATATATTCAACAGTCAGTGAATTCGTACACGTTATAAATCAGCTTTAGCTTAGAACTGCGCAACTGACACTACACAGATAAGTAGCAACACAAAACCAATGTATATAAAAGAGATGTATCAGTGAATAGTTCTTCTTTGGATTATCAGAAACTCCTACGTTAAATGCACAGTTGCTGCCATTGCAGTCGCAGTGACAGCAGCGAACACACAAGAGATAAGGATTAATGCTTCAGCTACCGCACCAACTAATTTGACATAACGGGCTGCCTGTGCTTGGAGAATTTGAACTTTCAGTTCGCCGATCTCTTCAGACCGTCCCTGTCTAGCCAATGCAAGGATCTCGTCTGGACATGGCATGGTGGCACACATCTCCATTTGCAAGTGACCTTCCCCACCTCGACATGCTTGTCCTAAACAGTCGCGGGTTCGTACACGTCGTTGATATTCGGACACACCACAATTCGGGCTGCACTCTGACCATGGTGACCATTGAGCCCATTTGCCGCGAGTGAATTCACAGTGCTCTCCGTAAGCCTCATCAGGGCAAATACAGTGAGTTTCCTATATTGACGGGTTCAAAAGTGTATCCGAGAAAACACGCTCAGTTTTCAGAAGAAACGGACACCTATTACTATCAGTGGTGAACAAACTCATCGACAGTAAAATATCCGCAAGTAATACCTTTTATTTCTACGATAAACAACCATACAACAAATTGTACGTGAAAGTTATAGCAAAAACTACCAGTAGAGAACAGTAGACGAGATGGCTTCCTACATGGACTACTTGGGATTATTTATCCAAGCAACAGAACGTTGTAGACAGTAAATTGTTATCCTCAAAAATGTGAGTGCAACATAGGGGCTAGATAGCCGTCATAGAGCTTCCTGAGCATTGCTTCAGATAGACTGTCGTCAATTCTGTCTGGAAATAATGTCCAGCTTATAGCAGTAAAACCACTACTACTTATGAATAAATACACTTCCTTCTTGGGTGAATAAAGATGGCAACTACGGAATTAGAACCATTAAATATTGCTCCAACTTCTGAAGCCTTATCTTACAAAAATTGTTCATCACATATTGGACACATTACCTCCAACCGGAAACATGTCACAGCATTTAAGTGAATGTTGAGATTAAAAAATATTGTAGACAAATCAGGTTTACCTATTCAATGGCGTTCACTGTTTGTAAGCACTTTTGACTCCAAGGATTCAGGAATATTAATAACGCTTCGAAGACTGAATATTTCAAACCGATCACAGTCCAAAACTAATTACAGTCTTCGTATAGAGATAAGCCTTTCGATTAGTCCGTTTTGAAGAGTTACACACTACCTATGGACTGTGATGTGGATGAAACACGAGTGTAAACCTTCAGTTCATATTGAGCTAGCCAAAAGCCCCAAACACTTCAAAATCCAGATTATAAATTATTGAAATGCATGAAAGACAGACGGGAAAGATTGTAGACAATCAAGACAGAAGATGAAATCTATATGTGGCTTGAAAAAGCCGCAGGGAATTAATTAATGGAAAATGATGGTAACGATCAGATTTTGCGGTTACTAATGGACAAGAAAAATAGAAACTTACAGTGTACAAAGAGGGAACGGATTACTATCCTCCTGAATAAGAACGAGTAGCATTAATATATGCATGTCCATTATACCTTCCATATTTGATCAACGCGTTGGCTTTGAACTGCCCTACTGAAGCGGTAAATAGGATGAACACACAGAGGTAACTGCCTTCAGAGAAATAATTTCACAAGGCGCGCTTCTACTGTATAACCACAGTGGTGCAAAACTAAGGTCGGGCTTACTAAAAATCGTTTACACTTGGTGCAACTCTTCCAAGTTTGTTTTCCTCAGACGAATTCTTCTGTATTGCACCAATCGACTAACTTGTTTTGGATCGTTTCAAAGAGTAAAGTAAACTTGACCAGTTCCACAACATCTACGAAGTATCCTGTAAATCTGTATTAATATCAACGCCGGATAGCGCATTTAAACTCTGTTTGTATGAACTTCAGCTTACAGATTGTCAGCAGTTTCACATCACTCGCGCTGCATCTGTAAAAGCCGGTGAATGATGCGAACGAAAGATTGATAACACGCTAACTCCATTAATCTTATAACACATATTTTTCGCTACGCAATTCTGGACTTTTCTAGCTGCGTTGCAGCCTACTATTTCTTACAAAGTGACTCGGGCAAATGATTTTTAGTACTGCTATTGTTGGTGCTGTTGTTGCGTATAAATCATCCTTACTTCCCAATCAAGCGGGACAAACTGCAAACTGGGTTTGAAACAGACCGTGCTCTACTGATATAAATGGCAACCGTCGGACAGTCTGGTTGTTTTATGCAAACCCTAACATGGTAAATCCTAGTTGAAATGAATGAGTGTGACCGTGTATCCGGAACCATCCACTCTCAACTTGACTTCATTTGATCCAACCATTGTTGACTTTATCTTTCTCTAAAAAAGGACGAGACGGAGCATCTTTATTCCGCATATAGGATAGGTCAAACTTACCTGGCCATCTTTGGAGGAAATACAATCGCCTTGAACACAAATTGTTGTCAGACATCGATCTTTAAGGGCCAGACAATTTGGGAACAGGTAGGATGGATCGCTTGTGTAAGACGCTGGACATCTGGGAAAAGAAATTGATAGAAACGCAAATGTTTTCGGGGCAACTGGTTCAATTACCGAGTATTTAATCAGAAATAAATGACTGGCTTAATCAGATTTGTCACTGCAGGATAATTTTCGGATTCGTCATAGGGAGTAGATTAATCGCACAAATCCTGCATATGAAAGTACCAAACTTGGCAAAATCTGTCAAGATGCAAAGTGACCGTTAATAAACAATGCAACCTGATCAAATAAATTATGGAGACAATGGCTGGATGACACAGAAATTCGTTTCACATATTCTTCACCTGCAATTTTAAAGGATGACCTGTTCCGCCGAAAGAAAATGTTGCTGGATGTTTGTTTACGGTTGTCTATATTTCTAAAACATGCACAACCAACTTCTGAAATTCACGCCACAGAGAAAAGCAATCAGGTGATCGATCAAAGAAATCTTTGAATACTACTTGAAGACATTATCAAGCAGTATGTTACTAGTCGGGAGTAACGATAACCCTGAAGTGTCAGAAAGACAGAAAATATTCTATGGTAATTAGAACAAAACCAACGCTATGCTTGGATTTTTGAAATGAACAAATTATTTCTGGGCGGATGACAATCGATAAAAAGATGAATTTAGCTCAATAGGAGGCGCCGTGAGTCTGGAGCGACATCAACAAACATAATTGCATTAGTTCTTCCAGATACCTATGTTCTTTGGCCAGTTCTTGTGTTTTACAAAGCTATAGTGTTTTCACTTAGAAATACTGTTCTCTTGGCCTCTCAGTTGGGCCGACAGCAGTGCATCAGTGGTTGACATCTGTGTTTAATACGACCACGGGAAAAACAGAAGTTTCAGAATAAAGAAGCTGTCAGGAATTCAACGTCATTTATAATAAAAGCCTTATGTCTGGGTTCAAACGTTCAACAAAAGTGGTCCCCTTCAGTATTGTATTGTAACAACTTGTTTAAACCTACGAAGTTACTGTGAAGCCATCTATAATGTTTTCAGAAATGCATAAGCAATGTACTTTGCTTGGTTCGACCCCAGAGCTAATTTCGACGCGAATCAGATTTTTATCTCTCGAGTGCAGATGCTTAGTAAACCAATGATAATGAGAAGTAGGTTCAGTGACAGTCACCACAATTTTCTCCAAGGTGAACCGAAAAATCATTGCCATAAAAGCGACCACTTAGTTTGCATTGGGTGTCTTTCTAGTTGTATAACCCAATCCGCATGTTCACACTTGTTTCCACTGCCTCATACAAACAATCAGTTGGTAAAAAGAGTGAAACTTATGGGTTGGACTGGTTGACTTTCGCAGCGTGGGTTGACCACTCAGCAGCTTCAGTATTATTTAGACAAACCTTCCAGGCGGTCAGGACACGATATGTTAAGCAAAACGGATGAGTGTCGTGTTCTACGTTGGAGTTTCTGCCATTATCCAGGTGTCTGGTGATCAGGATTCAGCAACGAGTGATTTTGCAGCCAGTGACGGATATTTCTAACTATGTGGTCTTTGGAGGCAGTAGTTTGTTCACTGTTTAAAACCCAGACGTTATACGTGCACGTGATATATTTGGATGTCTATGTTCAGAAATCAAAAGCTGAACCATCGGTGGGTAGTGATTTTTGACCGAGAGTAAGCCAGTCGAATACGAACTCTCGTGTACCACAGATGAAGTACATCTCATACAATATAATTTTTGTCTTTCACCTTCGTAAAAAAACTGACATTTATATTGGTGAAAAATCGTTAGTAACAATGTTATGTCAAGGATTAAAGTCCCAATGAATTATAGTTCAGTTTCTAATTATTTTGAGTTTATGTTTTCATTCAGTTTTGCAAAGCTTATAAATTGTTTATATCGGGTGGTCATTGTCGTATCCACTCTTTCTCATCACCTAACGGCCAGCACACTTGGATATTAAAGTTCAAATGTCTGTCTTCATTAATGACCACAACAAGTTTTATGATGAACTAGACGGGACAAGACTCACATACAACTGTAAGTGTTGGTGCCAAGGATACCGATACATTTGCCCCCTTGTGCTGCATTACAAGAAATATTTCCTGGTATTTCCGCTTGGTTGGACAATTCAAGACAAGGATCTCGTTTCTTATTGCACGTTGGCCCCATGTGAGTTGGCTGATGAAGAGAAAGCCAAACCAGTTTAGTGAAATAGATGTGAAATTATACGCAATATTTTTGAAGATTTTAAGTACATTTCGTTTGTCTGGAGGGCATTTGCTGGCCGAAATCGTGCACACAACCTACATCCGTGTAGCTTATGCGGTCAAGCATTGAGCAGACGTCAAAAATGTATACTGTTAATGTAAAAGTATATCAAATAATGTACCCACTATGCCTAGTATCGTTTAATGGTGTCTAGCGTGGATCAGCTGATAAACGTAAGAGAGCCTTCACACTTGTCGTCTTTTCAATAAACCCACGATCAGGTTAACGACAATTATGTACTTCAGCAACCCAACATGAACTCCTTTGCCTAAGTTTGAGAAGTCTAATGCAGAAACCGCTTCAAACTCCATTGCCAGTCTTCGAATTCATTAACAGAGCTGAATGAGAAAACGCAAACGGGATAAAAATTACTAGTCAACCTGCGTCACTTACTAAGCTGAGTAACACGGTCAGGAAATCAGTTCTTAGGGAGCTGGCATCCTTTCCTATGCTCTGCCATTAGTCCAAATAGCGGCAAGCGGAGCGTTAATCTTACGCCATGGACGATGAACGGCCCGAATAACTTAAAATGGTGTCAGTTAGTTAGTTAATCAGTAAAAATGAGTATTTAGACTCAGAAATCCAGACTTGTGGTCTTCTAACATAGGTTGTTTTAGTTTGGCAGGGAGAATAAACGTCCAGGGAGGCCGACTCCGGGCGTGTGATTGGTGGAAGAATAAGTTGTTACAAATAAGTCAAAAAACAACCAAAGGCGACTTCAACCTGCACTGACCTAAATTATGTAATGTGGAATACTAGCCCGGCTAAAATAGCGTTCCATCTTTTGATGGTGCCATTCAGTGGATCGGGCTGTCATTCGTGGCAGACTGACAAAATTTGTAACTTTGTGAAGAAAAAAGTAAACATTTAAGAAGAACAAAGATATTACTGCAACGGTTTTCTGCTGTGTCAATCGCTTCCTTAATAAATCAGGCGAAAATCACATCCATAGGACTCCGAAACCGTTCCAGTGGACTAAATAGTTCTCAAGTTGGTGACTGTGCTTAGGATGACTGATGCATACTATTCCTTCGAACTCTAGTTGTCGAAACCATACTGACACTCTCAGGTTCAGTCCCGAATTCCTTGTCAACGGGCTAAGGATAGGGATGAATAACAGTTCGGTTAAGAAACTGGAACGTGTGAAAACCATTGTGTGTAGTCAGTACGACTTCACAACTGTTAGTGCATTTTAATCACTGGACCAATGTGGTGAAAACCCATTCGATTCTGCGATTATTCAAACCCCGACACAACAGAAGATTTGATCTAAATATCGCGTTAAAGATACCGCATCAGGATTGGACGAACAGTGTCAGTGTTATGCCTTCCGTTATTCGTCAAGTTGTTCGGTCTGTATTGCGCCAATTAAATTACAGTTTGTGACCTCACATGTGAGAATACGATCAGCCAATTGCGCACTGTGATTTCTTTATAACTGTTTTACACCTATAAATTCGGCTTCTTCTCTCATGGATAGTAACTGCTTACTGCTATCAGTACCAGGCCTTCTCCTCATTATCTGCTTGGGAGATTTCAATTCAAATGCGACTTCTAGGGTTATCCGAAATCTCTAATTACGAGTACCACAATTACCTCTAACTGCCGAACGCACGCGACAGATTGATTTGGGTGAAACGAACGAGTGACGCAAAATAATTCAAACGACTTTAATAAATTAACCCTCGAAATGCCAAAAGCTGACGACAGTGGTACAAACTGTTGCTCACAATAGAACAGCAAATAAGAGTAACAGACATGAGCTGTGATTTCTTGGGGGAAATCTCCGGCGGATTTGACTGAAGGGCTGAATAATTTGTTGTACTGATAAAACACAACAACCTGCATGTCAAAAGCAATTAATGTGGGAATGAGACATCTTGCGCTGTACACGGCGTATCAAGGACATTTAAGCAATTTTATTACTGATAAACACGTTTTCTGCATGTTGCCAAAAGGGAGCCAACTACCGAATGAGTAGGGGAGCGGCTCAGTGAGTTCATAGTAATTGGAAAGCATCCGCGGAGAATGGCGGAATCACACGGAGCTGACCTAATAAGAATACGAATTAATTTCTTTCAATAAACTTTCTGAAGGTTAGATACAGTTTTCACATCCTGTTCACGTTTTTTTTCAAACTCAACTGATAATAAACATTGGAAATTTTAGGTCTCAAAAATCTAAAAATGGGACATTGAATATAGTATACAGAACACAAACAGATCGTATTCGAATGCTAGGACTGTAACCCAACAACAGGCTGCTAAACTGTCCGCACAAAAATTATTACGAATGAATTTGAACAGCTTGGGGGCGTGTTTAACATGTTGTTGATAAAAAGATTGAGAATAACACAGCGTTACGAGCAATTTGTAATACTCTACGTTTCATCCACCTCGGGTGGCCTTCCTCAGGAGTGTCAATGTGATATCAACACAAGAAGGGCCCATTCTAACATGGTGTTTTTATGGTGGGGAGCCTTATTCCTTGTTTCATCTCGGCATTGTTTTTGATAAATAATAATTATTACGACCGTTGTTGAAATTACGGCTTAGCAGCCATACCAGCACCATAACACAGCAACAATTTGAAAATTACTGCGGACAGATAGAACTTTGCAAGGTGTAGGCACCTTCATGCTGAATCTTTGAATATGGACGTAGTCATTTTCAGTNATGGCTATCTATGATGATGAGGTTTGAATTTGAAGTCATGATCAGTGCGTCGATGACTTAAAGACAAACAACCTTGGGTTACGCATCTGTAAGTTGGCATCGCCTAGACAACCAAACATGACTTAGAACAGGAAATACAATTCAGTGAGAGAATGTGAGCCACGTTATCCCCAAGGGGGGCACGCAAATTCAATATACAGTGAGTAGTTTCTTGATAACCTATTACATATCATTCTCATGCATACCATGACTCACTCTACAAACGCAAAACTGTTTGTTTTGGATCACATCACAGCGTCGAGTGCCGACAGGATTGCAGTACTCGGAGCAGTTATCTTCTGACTGACAGTGGCCTAGTGAGGGCAGATAACAGACATCCGGATATTCCCATATACTGAAGGCCAATTTAAAATGTAAACAAAACTGGACCGACAACGTTAGGGGACATACATAATAGGACATTCCGGATAAGAACAGTTAAATAGGCTCTGTTCTCACAAGTAACGCCTCATTCTAGAGTTTACTCGAGCAAAAGTACAATATCGCTTTATTTACTGTTTATAGTTTCGAGTTGCACAAACTAAACGCCACAGTGCCATTCGTATTAATAATGAAAGGTTGGTACACACAATACGACATTTAGAAATGAAGTCCGATTGCCTGCAGATTTGATTTTTTTTCACATTCATTTTATTTCACAAACAGACGAAATAGCGCTTAATTTTGACTGTTTGGCGTATAAGTTCATTGAGTAAAGATTCCACAGTACAAAACACCGAGGATTCTAAATGGAGCCTTATTTATAAGTTCAGACAAATCACTGAATTTTGCATCTGAAACAACTTCCGTCAGTAAAATACAGAATTGTAAACCCAGTCTTTAAGTGACTATCTCTGAGGGATTTGTTTACAAAAACAGTACCAATTCCCACTTTTCATCTAACTGCCCAAATGGAACTTCTTGGTTTAAGTATTGTCATGGCTTAGAAACATAAATTTCGAAAACATCTTCACCATGTGAGTGCATTACAGGCAGCTGTACAATACCTATATATTCGCTGAGTATCAGAAGAACGAAGCACGTTTCGTTTATCCAGGTGGAAACCACTTTATTGAAACAAGACTCGGTACTCCTTTTTCACAGCTCGGGATTTCACCTGTCTAGCTGAGTTCCTCACGTCTGTCAACAAACTCTGAGATCCGCAGGTTGTATTGACAGTCAGAATTTCGAAGACCCCGGAAGGGAATTTCGAATGAGCACCAACCTTGCAATTGTTTGCATTAAGTTCCAATGCTCGATGCTGGGACGATCATCTGATGAGTAAGTCCGATTTGAAGACGGAATGCGCTTGTGTTCAAACATCCCTAGGGAGCAAGCATTCCAGTAAAATGTAACCCGTCTACCATTCGCATGGGACTGCCCTATCGTTAACCAAAACTAAACACAGCTTCATTTTTCTTTACTGTGAAACAATTCAGCTGGACAGTTGATGTGACAATAGGAATGCATTTCCTTCTTTCCGGAAAAGGGTTATCTCTGTGACAGTAGGCATGCTGCATCGACGTCGTCAAATTTTCCAACACATACATCAGGCTAGTACTTAGCAATATGATTACTTCTGTGATGAAATGAGTTTTCCTTAAACATTCAAGTTTGAATTTGTTGAAAGAAACAAGATTAAAGAAACGCAAGCGGACAGTATAGTCGAATTCAAGCAAGGAAACAGTAAGGTTTATATTGTCTTAAATAGTAGACAAAACAACTAAAAATCAAGCTATGCGACTAGGTCAAATTCACGTTCATAGAGGCCGATAGGGAAGTGTATCACTATTCCGTTTGTAACATTAATAGTATGAAAAAATTATACTTAAGTCCAAACAGGTGGGTGGGCTGTCGCCTCTGCCAGTTTATCAACGGTTATTACATTTGAAAGCTTTACCTTTTATTACGCATATAAACGCGTTAGCCAAGTAAACGGTGATGCGGGAACATAGACAGCCTCAGTGAGTTAAGGAGTATCAAAGTGAAATTATCCATGTAAACAAGATGTTCATTGTGGATAAAATGATCCACAAGATCAGAAAAACAAACAACAATCGGATGTGCATTGTCTGCATTAAACCGTTTGTTCGAAGCAAAAATCAACCGTTGTCATTAGTATCTAGAATCAAAGAAGGTCTGGAATACAGTGTGAAGAGATCCATTTATCATTCAAATACTTTACGAATACCAACACAACACAAGTGTTCATTGATGTGGATCTAACTCTATCAGTAAGCTGCTACTGACTCGATTTTTCGAGGATGATTATAGCAGAGTTTCCAGGGATAAAAAAGTTACCTAGTCCACGAAGTGAGCCAAGACGTCTTTACACCCTCAGAGTATTCTTGTTTTGTGGGTTAACTGAATAACTTGTTCAGTCTTGGTAAAACTTTCGAATTCTGCCTCAATCAACCTTAAGAACTGGTACTAAAAGAGTAGTTCACATTTTATTATGATACATATTGCCCAGTCAAGAAGTTCTCAAACTCAGTTCACACTGTCAACATTATAAGGAAAAACACAGTCTGTGTCACTTATCATGTTGGAAAGTTATTGATCACATAAAACCGGTGTCTGGAAACAATGACCGTGGTGGTAACGTGCTGTATTCAAAGGCATGTCTGTTTCCACCACTTTTCTAGTGTTTCGAATTAACTGTCTTAACCCGCATTATTCATTCTCAGTTCATTTTGCAAATCTAATCGAGGCTGTTCTACATCGCTGTCATAATGAACAGCTACTAGCAGCAGACTCATCATCATCATCATCATCATCATCATCATCATCATCATCATCGCCATCATCAGAGGCAGCAATAAATCAGGGGTTTACATTGATGCTTAGCTGCCCAACAATCATGAAGTAAAGCAAACCCTATGCAGAAACAGGGAAGAAAAGAACGGGACGGGAAGGGACCTAACTACTAATAATAGCTACGTCTATATCTAAGCATTCAAACTCAAGGTGCCTATACCTTGCAAACAAACAACCGAGCTGTAGATGTAAGTAAGGCAGTATCAGCAATACACGGTTTTCACCATCTCGAGCCGTTAAATGCACTAACTTCACAAACAACTCAGCCAAACAACAACAATCACGCCAATGAGCTTAATTAGCTGCCATCTCACCTAATGTCTCCAGCCACCGACTCTGAGTTGCGACAGCTCTAGCCTGAGAGGTGAACCCGACCTACACTGGTCAACCCTTTTGTGAACGATTTCATTTCACTACGCCAGATCATCATCTGCCCACCTCGCACCTTACGCCAATCGGCCATGGCGTCAGCAAAAGGTGCTCGGTGTGGAAGACGACTCTTTGGCATTCCTAATATACGACCTAGCCATCTAAACACGTACAAATGTAAGGATTGGCCAAATGAACTCGTGCGACAATCAGTGCCAAACGCCCGCTTCCCAACCTCCTTATTGATTACTTGCTGATGCCACCCGACACGAGCGATTCAGCGCAGAAACTGGTGGTCACGTAACGGAAGACGGTTGACTTTTTCTACTGTGAGCGGTCAAGTTTCGCTAGCGACCTTAAGCCACAGAAAGATACCACTTTCTCGCCACAAGTGCTGCAGTTTGAGGAATGCTGCCCCAGCCTTAAAAATACAGCATTCTACTTCATTTTTTACACCTTTACCACTAGCGATACAGCTTCCATAATACACAAATCGGTCAGCTACCTTTATAACTTCATTATCTAACATTAAGTCTACGTAGTCACGACAGTCTTCAGGAGTACTTTGCATTTTGAAGCTATAGATTGCACGTCATAGCATTTAGCAGAACGCGAAGTAACCTCTGGAGTTTGTGCTGCTTGGAAGTTTTCAAACAGCGATACCCTGTCTTTATCATAATCAGGATCAGCCTGGCTTCCATCAGGTAGGAAGTCCATGCTGGTAACTTATGAAGGCTGCAGACAGTCCTCCATTACTTCGCCTATGACCACTGAACAAAACTGATGAAAGTTTACGGCCTTGGCGTAAGCTGCTCGTGATGCCGTAACTGTTAGACAGTTCACCGTAAACTCTAACCTGGGCTCAGATATGGAAATAAAAAGCCGACAGTATGTTCACATATTTGATCGGTGCACTCCTGCTTTCAAACGACTCAAAATCATACATCGACCCACCGAATCAAACGCACTTTTATAGTCAATAAATACTTTGTTTTTGGTTGGCGGTTCACATGAGGCTGCTCCAGAATTCGATGAAAAGTAAAACTGTGATCCATATATCCCCACCCAGGGTGAAACCCTGTTAGTTCTTCCCTAATGTTTGCCTCTAGGGTGGCAGTGGGTCGACGAAGTGCAACGGATGCCAGAACCCTAGTAGTGACTGGAGTTGAACTTATCCCCCTATGGTTTTCGCAAGAACTCCTTTTTTGAATATATGGATTATTGCTGAGTGACCCCAGCATGGAGAGATGGTCTCCGTCGTCTGCAAAAACTGAAACAACAGAGTCAAGGTTTTCACTAACACCTCCCCATCTTCTTTGAAAAGTGCCGACACGAAATAATCTGAGCCAGCAGCTGTATTACGTTTGGGAGCTGAGATGCAACTGTGGACCTCAGTCTCAGTGGGTGGTTCCAAATCGACCGAACAGGGTGCTACAGAACAAGTTTGTGGCGGCAACACAGTGGAAACAGTAGGCCAGCTTAATTGACCCTCAAAACGTTCATCCAACCGTTCTAACCTTTTGGGAGCAGAGCGCAGGCTAATCATGCCTATACATGAGTAGAAGTTTGAAAATAATAGGTCCGTCCTATTCCATCACAGTGTGGAGAATCTTCCGTATATCACCAAGAACCTAAATGTATCATGGATTAGGACTTGTGCTTAACTGCCCACCGACGACAATGATAAAATGTTCTGGTTTTGACGCGACTTATTTCATGAAACTCGTATGTACAAATGCAATCACTCAAACTCACGGAACCCATACTTTGTAAAGAAACGGTCCACTTGCGGCGAGGAGTACGGCAGCTTATAAATAATGCCAGGAATCAGACCGACCCTTAGAAATTTCATGTGTTCCCGAAATCTGCAGTACAAGATGCACAAAACTGTTTATGAACAAGCAAATTTACCCAGCTACCCTTTATATGAAGGTAAAACGGTTACATTTAGTTTGTTTCAAGTGCCTAACTCACCGATCGACTTAGGAGGTTGTATCCATTTGAAATTTGGCTGACAGTTGCAACTGAACTCATACCACTTCGTACCAAGCGGAGTGCACTTGGCGGATGAGGTGTACGGGATGCTGATACATGGCTCAGTAGAGCATGGATCTGGACAGAAACCGTTTGGGGTCTGCATTACATTAGAGTAGTTCTCGCGAGTCATTTGACAGAATTCGTCAATAAACGTGAGGCTCCATTTGTCGTGAATATCACTCGGTGTGAGATATGTGGGGTCCACCGAGAGTGGCAGATTTTGGGAAGTTGTGTATAGGCCGCGGGAGCTGGCAACAGCCACCATGTAGAACAGTTTCCACCCCCTCATGGCGTACATGAAAAACGGTTCCAACATTTTAGATCCCTCCGGCTGTAACTGGTCGTTCCGGAAATATTTGTAAAATTCCTTCTGGGCGTCAAGTAATCTATCGTCATCTAATAAAGCTTTCTCATCTTCTATTAATCTACCGAGAAAATACTGTTTTGGAGAACCCGATACTTTAAGCGCACTTTTCATCAGTGTATGCCAAGTCAGGGGGACAACAGTTGAATTGCTTTCAGTCGTGAGTCCTGCCTCGATGTACGTCCTGAACAGATTTGTGAGAGAAACTGTGACCTTTGGCCAAACAGTTAAATTGTTCCGATCAAGCAAGCGGTCAGTATGTTGCAATCCCATACGTTGAGCTCGTGACTGCGGGTGATTCATATCTTCGAATGGCGTAAAGTGTGTGAATAAAAACCTAAGCTTCAACGGCCGATTCTCTGTTAGATGCATTGTCATGAAATGGGCTGTAACAGTTGGTAGAAAAATGTGATATGCAATTAATGTTACTGTTGAAACGCGCGTATTTATCCACATGATGCCAATCAAGTCCAAATCTTGTCGAATGCGTGAGTGGGTTTATCGATCTGGCCATTTTCAAATTAAGCATTACCCTCAGAATATGCCAGTGGCCCATGTTATCTAATGTTCATCTCCGAATAGTCACATTTAACAACTAGGAAACTCTTCTAGTTAACGAAGTAGAATATAGAAAACTTTAGCAAAAGATCGAACTCTAGAAAGTGAAGGTGTGAGGAGACGGTAAAATGGTGTCGCATACATTGTAAAAGTCTAATCAACTAAATGTTAAAACGACCAAAAATACAACACCAAAAACACTGTGGCAGGACGAATGGGAGCAGAAACATGCGTACACATCCAATGAAAGATGTGTCGATTCATTGTCAAGGTCTGTTGAGTTGAAAACATCACATACAAAAGAAGGACAACACCAGAGGGTAGGTTCAGACGACGTCGGATAGATAATTTCGCACTTGGTGTAGGATGGCAAAGCGTTGAGCTTTGATGCTTCAACGGATATCCATGTAATTGATTCACCAGAGAGAACTCCACCCAAAATGAGAACAGAGAGGCGGTACACGGGAAACTCCTGTATTATTGTTGTGATCAATCAAATCCAAAAAAGGTGATGGCGTTTACGAACAAAGGTGCAGATGAAGGTAAAAAAAAAGGGTGTATACAAACTGGACAAAAATGGTTTAAAAAAAATATAACACTGAAATCTGAACCTTACACCATCAACTCATTACTGCCGACCTAACCAGTAACGACCGTTGGTTATGCGCATCCCTTTTTAAAACAGTGGGCCCATATTTCCTTCCCCGTTTTTCAGAGCTTTATACTCGAAATGCCAGTGTAGTGAAGATGAGTGATCTTGCTACACTGCTGCTCAGTAGTCAGACAGGGACATGGATTCTGACATTGAAATAACCGCAAGATAAAATTAAGACGAAACATCGGAGTGCACCATGACCTGAAATGGTTCACCTTACTTACAAGAACTAAGCATTGGCAACTCTGGTTATCGGAAAGTTCTTGGACCAATACTATCTGCAAATAAGTGGATTTATTTCTTCTCGCGTTGTACTGATTTTCCGTATAAACAACCATTGCGTCCCCAACTTTCTTCACTCGCAACACCAATAACCACTGAGGACACAAATACGGCGAAGAGAAAGTGTTTGGGCAGGCTGTTTTCTAAAAGATTCAGTTAGTGGCTGTGCTGTTACCGCAGACAGCTGGTTAGAGGAGCAGCCGGTTAAGGAAAAAATGGATGGAGATGACGGCACAAGTGTTGGCTAGACATGGATTTATAACCTTCTACAGAAAGGTTTCCGATGCAGAGTATACTGTATACTTTCAATAAATTTTCATAAAGACTTCTGATTAAACTAACCGGAATTGGGTCCAACCTGATGTCCGTTTAAAGTGGGCACGGACTGCTACAAACGATCTGTGCCGTAACAATTCAAATAGTTTCAGTTATATTTGTACAAAAAACTGCATACGTGTTACGATAGTACTGTCGGTCTGTTTTTCGGCAATCACGTTTTATCAAAATCTGCACATTTAGCGAGAAAGATATTCGGTTAAAAGTCTGCTGATTTCACACACTATTGAACATTAATGATGATAAACAACCTTTTGAATTATTCTATAAATTTATTAGAAGCTTACTGTTCAGGAACGCAATTCCATTGTCTGTATCACCACAGACAACCCAAAGACCTTCTCCTATCACGCCAGTAGAAATTTGTGCCACTCATGAAAACTGAATAGGTTTTAACCATAAATCAAAATACTCTTCATTTCACGAGGCAAACTGTGTTTAGCATAAATCCTTACGAGGTGTGAATATGTATAGACAACTGCTCAGGACGTCTGTGTCTCATTGCCGGTAGTCTGGCTAACATAACACTAATCCTTTTACCTCACCATTATTCCACCGGAGGAGAATTAGATGTTTAGAATGCTCGAATCCTGGGCTTTCAAGTCCATTACTTAAAACAGATATTGCAGTCGTGTGTCACAGTTGTTGACAGTTTCGCTTACACTGTTGCTTAACTTTTCTACTGTTTCTTTGGGTGTCTTGTCTGGTTTGAAATTTCGGACGGTTTTCTTTGGTCACTTAGAGGGTTCTTCTGAGGATGAAAACATTCACAGCATGAAGCAAATATAGTGATTTGTCCGAGTACAGTGAAACACTTTCCAGAGCTCATCATCAATTAACTGGTTATTATCTGTTGTTGATGCGTGATCATCAGCATGCAAATGACGTTGTGCCTTTCCTTGTAATATATGTGCAGGCCAAAATTTACGTGATCAACTGCACTTCTGATAAATGTCAACAAATACATAACCTCAAAGTTTTCTGGAGCATTGTCAAACAGCAGTCTGTACTCAGTTCCGTACGATAAAATCAACTAACTGTTAACCTTTGCACAGAGTTGGAAGGGTTACAAATGCCGATCACGATTCAGATTCATGCGTATATTCTTTATATTTCCGTATTGGTTACCAAGTTTGTCACAAGTTTTCAATTGTCGAAAATCAAAAATGGATTCATATACAGTGTGTCCAAGATGTATGGATCTAGCATCAAAATCATGAAACCGAATCAGGTGGATTAACCTAATAGGAACAGACCTAGTAACCGGATCGAATGAGTAAACGGGGCCAATATAACCAGATCAGCTGGATGTAGATGGGGGTGGTGTGCATGAAATTACATTCTAGACGCTCGGCTCTATGGTCTCAGTGTATTGGCCATCACGGTCCACGATCGATAACACCTGGCTGCTCACGCACACTTCCCAGTACGTGAGAGGTAGTGCTGTACTGGGAACCAGAACAGATCAGTGAGTGCAAATAGGCGAAACGAAAATTCGGTATTTCACCAGCGGATTGTGCTATCACGATAATATACCCCCAACCGATGGATAATGGAAAACCACATTCAGGAACAAGACAGAATGACAAATCAATAGACGATTAATCGATAACCAACAATGCAGACAGTTTAGAGTCAGTCGATTCATTTCACGGAAGGCACTTCGGACTAATGAGCCCTGGGGTGACTAGTTCCTTCCGTACTTCTGATTGTATGACTTTCCTTATTTTGAGTTCTGTTGGATCACGCTTTTTCAGTTCAGTTTGCCTTACAGCGATCTCGCATGGCTTGGTCTGGGCGAATTATCAAGCTGGAAAGGGTCAGTACACTTGGATCGGATGTAAGTGAATGATGTAACGGCAGTCTGATGATCGAACGAAGAATGGGACTGGTTCTCATCTATTGGGCTTGTGATGAAAACGTGGTAGAGACCAATGGGGAGCTTAACACGAAGCATATAGATACGCGATCGATTGCTGCAAATCAGTTCGAAGGATGTTGGAAAGTTTGTTGCAAAATACAGTTTTCATGACCTGCAAAGAACTGGTCGACCGCGCATGTCCAAGAATGACTGTTCTGATAATGGTGTTTCAAGACGTGTAAAAACCACACCCCAAGAGTGCGTCCCTCAGGTCGCTCAAGAACGCAACACTTCGAAGTCCACCGTACACCGAATATTCAAGAGTTACAAGTATCGGCCATACAGGGAGGTTCATTTACAAGAAGTTCGACCGTAGGATGTAGACAGATGGTATTTATCAGGAAGGATTACACGTTCGATGATATTAGGTGATAAAGAAATATTCGGCCCGAATGGGTTCATGGGGAAAGCCCATTTTTGGCACATCAACCCAGTTACTCCAATCCCACGTCAACAGGGCCCGAAGGTTATGTTATTGGAATACAACACAAGTTATGAGCCAAATGCACGGTCGTCGTGTCTAATGAGAATGCTTTATATAGGCAAACAAGGGAAGAACATTTTGAACGTATGTGAATTTACGCTGACCTAAAGTCATGATAAAACGGTTCTAATTTAATTTTCAAAAACTACGGCACGTTGGCTTAGGTGCATTTCTTGTACGGAATATGACACCTTTCATAACCGGAGCAAGACTCAAAAACAAAAAATCTGGGTTTTGACTGGATTCGACTGGACGTACTGTTTTTGTTACTGGTTTTGCTCTATCCAAAGTTCAGATTTCTGGATATTTTTATCTTATCCAAAATGAAAGTAGTTGACGAGGAACTACACCTCACTGTCACCGAGAGTCCCTTTAGTAATATATTGCACTCACCGGAAACCGAAGGTGAATTACAACTGTACTGCTCATTGGGACAACGGAAGCCAAACGACATTAAATAGAAACTTTGGACGCAAATAAATTCTGCCCTGAACGAGAACTGTTCCCTGTCATATAAGAGTTATGTGGGGAAAAATGGTGGACTAGTGTATCAGTTATTTCCAGCTTATCCACCGCTATTAATTAGTGATTAAAAATGTGGGATTGAATAAGTACAGCAACGTAGTACTTGATACCACTTAGATTTTGCTGCGAGTGGTCAGGATTATCCAGTGCCGTATGGACAAAACCAGACTTCCAGAATACAAGCAGATTTTTCAATGAGAGGGAAGTTTAGATTTAGGTACTCATTTTATAACCGTTTTTTAATCAAGAATTGGGTGAAAACACAGAGTATATCAATGTTGTCTATTTCCACCTCTATGGTAGTGCTGATTTTCACGGCCTACTCGCAAAGAAAAATTACTAGACTAACCGGCAGAATCGTTTTCTGAATCATATTTGATACATAAACAACGATTTGTCAGTATTGCAGTTGTGCAGAAGTGTAATTCGAAGATGTATCGCTGTCGGAAGGAATGCACATCGGTATTTTTTTTATAATACTCACTGTTGTGACTCATTTTCGCGTCAACATGTTTGCTACGATTCCCAACCCCCACAGAATGTCACCTTTTTAAAATTCTTTTCGTCCAGTTGTGGTATAGGGCTTGTTTTTGCTTCATAGTTGTGTGACAGTTAAGCATTATTGTGGACCACTGATGTATTGCTGTCTATGTTGATGATGATGATGACGGAAGTCAGAAGGATGACACAACTTAGTTTAAACTTCAAAGGAGAAAAGCAAATGGAGCCTAGTTAGTTAGAAGCTATCTCGAATCAATTCAAATGCCAACATTCAGAGTATGTTGACTGAGCGAACTGATGCTATTGGCTCAGTTGCCTTCTAGACGATTCCATAAATCAAGCCCAGGGAGGTATCATGCCGTCTGCTCATGTCTGAACATTCGAGCTACAGGCAAGTTAACAGTCCGGGTGTCATTTACGTTCAGTTCAGCCAGGAAAATATATGTAAGAACGATAGTACTCCCGTCTGCTCAGAGTTACGTTGCCTGGTGCGAACCGCAGAGAAGCAGACCCTGAATGAGAAGTACCTCGAGGTCACATGAAAATCTGTCAACATTTGTGGCAGATTAGGCTAAAAGAGTCCCAGTGAAATCGCGATACTTCTTTCTTCAATTTGTGCGGCTTACCTGTCATGACAGGCTTAGATATCAAGGTTATCCAAGTTTTACTTAGTCAAAAACCGATTCCGTTACAATGTGTTTATAATAGGCTATGATTGGAAGGATTGGAATGGCCGGAGTTCAAATCCCGACCGTGGCAAGGATATGCACTAATAAGGAGCTCTAATGAGAGCGAAACTCCAGTCTAGTGTTTCCTTTCGAAAGAGGCTGGCTGCAAAGTCTATCTGAAAGCGGAGGTTGCGATCAAATGTGAGTGATGGTCAACTTGAAAATAAACCAAATCTCCGACTACTCATCAGTAATGCCCTATGAATTTGTTTTTGGATAAATGAAACTACTGGCGGATATGCAGTAGTTTAATGGTTGATGAAAGTTATGTACTGGGGAGGCTGTAAATTCGAAGTAACGGGAGGCGTTGTGCTACATTAAAGGTTTGCGTATGTTAAATATAAAAGCTTTAATGACTGGCAACGTTTTGAAATACATGCTCTCTAGTTTTCCAGTTTTTCAGGTAGGCGTTGGCAATTGCTAAGGCAGAAGTACTTTCGCAGCGTTCTGTTCTCCAAATATATCACAATTTTGGAACATGCTCTGTTGATTCCTAAAAATAAAAACCCACAAATGATTAGCCTTTAAATCTTGAATAACCGGACACTTGCAACAGTAATTCCCATCAACTTTCATAGAATCCCATATATTGAGTTATTGATTACGTCAATATCTGGTGGTTTGTTCACATACTTAGTTCTGCAAGAAGTCCCGTGAAATAAACACCGACAGTTTTCAAATGTGGTAAACGCGACAGCCAGCTGAAACCGAAAAACAACCTTGTTTTCCATTAGAAAAAGGTAATCTTCCAAGGGTTCACAGATTTTCAGGTTATAAAATTAGCCAGCTTTTTCGAATTGAATTATCTGTCTGAGATTTTCTCATCTGTCATTTTACAGATGCATTTTTAATCAGCGTCAAATGTTCCTCTCCGAGACCACACCATGCCATGTTGTCCACTCGACAGGATGCATTTAATGTTTAGGAACTACTTGTGGGTTTATAGGACTTCCTAAGTCACTGTTTTGTTCACTCACTAGCCAACTTTTGGAAAGATTCACATAACTGGGACCTTGTTAAAGGAGCCCAACTCGGATAAGCAGAACACGAGTTGGTATGCCACGAGGTACAGAATGTGTTGATTGATTTAAAATGGTAAACGCAATTGTGTGGACGTGTAAGCACAAGACTGTCCATCCGATTCCGATCGACCACCTTCCCCCGTTATGATGTACACTATTCGTATGACCTTTTAGAAGGGTCTTATGTGGGGCGTCTTATTAGAGCCGGAATTCGTCGTGAATGACGTGTTTCAAGGTAGGGATTTTCTTGTGCGGTGTTTCCTTCGGTGTTACTGTCAGCCAAGTTTGTTGTCAGTCCAAACAGCAGAATATCGAGAGGTAATTCACTGATGTTTTCCGGTCTGTCACAGATATGGGGGTTTCGTCGTTGGATGTGATTTACGTGATGGGTCTCTTTCTTGCCGTAGACAGTGAGCTCATAAAACACATGACCTCGGTGCTGAGCCATAGTTCCCTCTACCTAGCTACATCAATGGCCATGAAAGTTTGGAACAAATACTGGGTCGCCAGGATGGAATTCTGGAGTCTTGGCTTCATGATGCTGGTTAAACTGCCTCTCCATCTTCATGTTGCATTGTCCCGCCTGCTTGGAGGGAAGCATGGCACTGAGTGCTGTTTTCATCCGCCGTCCAAGGAACGTTTCAATTGGTGAAACCGTGTTTGGTACGGTCGCATTTGGTGTAGAACGGTGGGCACGCGAGGACTTTCAAAATTTTGCACGTTCTTCCTTCCCATTATAGTTTGTGAAGAGCGTTTTGAATGTATTGACAAAACTTTCTGCTTGTCCGTTAGATTTCGGATGAAATGAAGGACTGTGAACATGGCCTATAGCGGACGATTTGGAACAGTGCGAAAACTATGCCGAAGTGAACTGTGCGCCACTGTCATTCACACGCGCTTCTGGGAAGTCAAACTGAGCAAATATGCGACTTGAACATGAGGTAGTTACAGCCGTGGAAACAGTGTTTAGCGGAACCATCTCTGGCCACTTGGAAAAGGCATATCCAAAGATAAGAAGGTATCGGTCGTTGAGTGGACTAGTAAAGTTGGCATGAATTCTTTTTCACGGACCAACTGGACCAACGGGTATTTTTACAACACACGCACACCTCTCGCGTGCTTTGACACACTTCGAATCTTTTGGTTGATTGTCTGCAGTGTAGTTTCTTGTGACCCATACGATTATACTGTTGACATACGTGCGTGCGATCCGGGCAAAACTGAACGAAGTGTCGTTGTCCACACAGTCAACAAGCGAAAGAGGGCCGCTGCATATAAAAAGATGAGACAAAACTGGCACATGATGGATGATAGTGTCTTGTAACTCGGTCAGCTGATGTTGTCAGTGGGGAGGGAGTTCGATTGCAACCTTTTTGAATCAGGTTTAAGATTCACTTGGAGAATCTATTCCGCCGTTAAGTCCCGAATTGAAAATCCTGCGCAGGAATGCAATTCCGTTAAAAGATGTGTTCACGTATTGACATCTTCTGAAGATGTCAACCCGACAACAAATATCAGAGCTTTGAACTTCGAAGCTGAAGTCTGCTTTAACTGGAAGCATTCACACTCTCGGTTTACTCTACCAACATACGTTACCATATCTTCCGTAGAATGCCTAGAAATTTTCAGACAGTTGTACTGAATGTTAAACACAGGCGTTCTTTCACAAAAAATGGAGTAAAGCTTTGTAATAGGTTCTTTCCATGTGAATTCACGAGACGTCTGTGGAAGAATATGGTTACAATATTGTGCGTATTCAACTGCACCTAGTTTATGCATCAAGAGGACCACTTCGGCGAATTCGTCCGGCGCAGCTGCATCAACTAGGAAAATGTCTTTGCAACGCTGACATCAGGACAAAAATGTCACGTTATCATCTGGGTGATAAACAAACTCACGAATACTGCTTGCCAAGGCATTCTTCAGCCTCGGTTCCGAAGTGGTGGCTGCACGTGAATTAGTCAGGACGGTTAGATGTGCTGTGAGTAACTGAAAATTTTTAGCATTTGTCTGCTGTTGCTCCAAAAAAGCTTACTGGTGATGCCAAATCATTTTCTGTTGCTGTTCGGTCCGTTTCTGTTGCTGTCGCATTGGCCTCTGATGTTGCTGTAGTAGTTCCATTAATGCTGTTTCAGCCATCCCCCTCGTCAGCTGTTAAAGACGCCCTGCTCGGATAAGCAGAACACGAGTTGGTAAGTCAGAAGGTAGAGAATGTGTTGATTGATTCAAAATGGTACAGGCATATGAAGGATGAATAACCAGAGGCAAACGATCGATATGCAACTAACGAATCGGTAAGTACTTGTACACCTGATTAGTTAGTTTGCTGCATAGCCTATCTGGCATAAGTTAGAACGCGTGTAAGCACAAGACTTTCTGTCCGATTCGAACCTGATAAACGTTATTGCCGATAAATTGTTTTGACTAGAATACTAACTGTACTTAGTACGGAAAGAAGCTTATTTTCCATAAGCAAATTCTTGAAGGAAAACTGGAATGTTATAAATGATGGTGACTTCTTACGGTAGAAGTTTCAGTGCTTTATTTAACGCTCATCTGTACCAGAACATTGTTATCCTCAGTATGAACAGTGTGAATTCTTCCGGGATATGAATGGCCACATAGGATTCTCATGTGCTGAAAAACGCTAGTTAACCTGATAGTTGTTAGACTCCTGAGTGATTACTTCAAAATAAAGTATTAGTGTATGCCTTTCCAGTTCAAGTGATTCGAAGGTGTTAATGAAAAAAATAAAGTTGAACCAATAAATCCACATTTTGGTTCTAACACTTTATTAACAATTTATAAGGTACTCCGTATATGGTCCACTAAATGGGAAAACGTGTCAAAATGTTACCGGTCAGTAGTAAGGGATTTTCGATTAAGCGCAGGCAAACTTTCTCGGTCACAGTCGCTCGCCTTCTCAGAGTCACCTTAGTCTGCCACTTCAGATTTCTGCTCGTGCTAGAGCTCGTCAGCAGTTCATACCCATGCTGAGGCTGGGGATTGAAATCGAACCACGCTTGCAGGAACCAGCCTTGTTGCTCAGTGCGCCAATGGACTCACACTAGACAGGACTGAATTTTCATTCTCAAACAGTCAGCCACGTTCCCTCAGAAATAATCCTCAGATTTCCCAATCACTTCGAGAGGATACGCACCAACTCCAATCAAGTAACTTAGGATAAGGAATTCTTTATAAGTTGAAATCGTAGAAATTACCAAGCTCCTTGAGCGACAATTTGTCTAGTGATGAGCAATGCGGGACCACGGTTTTTCAAACCAGTTCGACGTCTCTTAAAACTGGCTGCAGGTGCCGCAGCCCCTTGTATTGTTCTGACAGACCTCTTCGAATTGAGGAGCTTCATTCGAATTCGCTATTGTTAGAGCTCATCATAAGGGGACATCCTTATGCAATGTCCGTATGATAATTCAGTCGTGGAGAATATGAGCTTAAATACATACCTATGAGATAAGTGAACAGTAAGTGAGCAAACCATAGTATAACAAACGCAGATTACTGATATTCAAAGTAGGAAATAATTTCGGGTGTCCTCTCTAAAAAGAAAAGCTTGCAGAACTCACTGTGATTTGGGAATACAAAACACGCACAGTTGCAGTTGTTTTATCGTCAAAGTGTTTGCAGTCGCTTTGGAAACTTTTGTTTGGAAACGGATTATTTTTTAAGGTTCATTTGGTCTAATTAAATGGCACTCATATATGATATGCCGATACAACCATAATCATAACATGGTTTATAGAACGGTAGAGTCAAAAATATTTGATAAAAATGAGCACATATATATATTTATGTATAAAGTAATCGAAAAACGGGGCACAAATTGTTTAGTGAACGATTTATTGCAACGTTTAAAATCCACACTACGATCCGTTATCAAACAAATAAGTGTGTCGAAGTGAGATTGTTATGCCGTTCACTGTGTCCGTCTGTTAGTCTGTCTTCACTCGTTTTTCGTTTCAGCGCCAACGATGATATATATCCACACGCTATATCCACATGCCGATTCAACGAATTCCGCGAATTGAGAGCTTCTAGTGCAATCCGTTCCCCTTTCATTTTCGCCTGTGCGACCACTTTTGCGTAGTCCATGTTGACCTCGTGACCTATGTCCGCGCAGTGGGGCCACAGTTGTGACCTAGGGTCGGCTCGTCACATCGTTAGTTTGTGTTCGCGCACGCGTGTGCGCAGCTGGTTGCCTGTCTCCCCGACATACTGTTGGTCACACCCGAGGCATGGAATCACGCAGACCTCGCCAGACTCCGCTTGTGGTTTCACATGACTCTCAGCGTTCATCAGGGCCAACGGAGTGTTGAGTTTGGCCTGTGCAATATTTGCATGCCCAGTGGTTGGAGCATCCTTTGTACTGCTTCAGATGTGTCGTGAATATACTGTACTGTCTTTCTTGTTCTGGGTTTTGCAGGCTCACTTCTTGTGGACTCTCTGTTATATGCCTCCATGAAACTACTGGGGGTACCCACTAGAAGCACACAGTTTGAACAGTTGTTTTTGTTCTTGTCTTCTGAGTTCAAGCGAGATAAAGTGTGTGTCTACACGTCGAAATAATGTTCGCAGGCAGTTTGAGTAGATGGGCTGGATGGTTGTTGTCGAAACTGAGAATGACATCACTTGTCTTCGGTTTACGATAGACAGTAGCTATGAGCTTGCGCTCAGGTATTATTGCATCGAGGAACGCTGGACGTGGCTCTTCTTTGCGTATAAAGGTCATTCCATCTATTACGGTATTCAAACAACTGTGAAACTGGTCAAGCTGAGTCCGAGGTAAAACAACGAATACTCCTTTCACATATCGGAGCCATAATTTAGGTTTGGGGGGTCAAAAGGCTTCCGATTCAGAGTGATTCATTAGGGCACCTACAAGCAATGCCGATATAGGTAGACCCGTTGGAGTGCCTAGTCTTCTGCAAGCAGATTCAGCCGTCACATTGTAGGTAAGTCACCCTGCAGAGCTCTATTAAATGAATGAATTCTTCTGGAGAAAGATTAATCCTACTGCGGAGACTGTCTCCTCACTCGTCACTTTCTATCCCAGGTTTCTTCAACATGTTAGTAAAAGGGGACGTAAAATCAAAGGAAACCAGTGATTCGTCCTCTTATAATCTAAGGTCCTTAATCTGGCTCAAGAAATCAGCTGAGCTGTTCACCTCATGACTGTCGTTATATAGACGTGACCGAAGAACATGAAAGAAGAGCTTCTCTAGTTCGTAGTTCAGGGCCATCCTGTATGTAACGATTAGTCTCAGTGCCACTTGATCCTTGTGGAACTACGATGGCCCGCGTATTTGTGGTACTAGTTCCTCGGTAAGTCTAATGGACTTGGCTTGTTATTCCGTGAATGATATCTTTGTCTCGGGAGCTATCACAGTGTTGGTGAATTGAGCCCGCAAACCCTTTATAAGTTCTCCATACGACTCAAAATCATTTAGAAGATTGTTCACTGTGTTTTTCTAGCCCTATCTGTTACTGTCTTCATAAGGCTTGGCATCGCCAAGGCGCTTATTTTCGTGTTCTATGGCTAGATCTCTGATATTGCGCAGATTACACGGAATGTTATTTTACTGCCTTGTGTTGAACCCCCTTTCTGTAACCATCACTCATTTATTTCAGAGATGCCAGTCATTCGTGGTATGGTTTTCGGCCTGAATTATATTGTTTTGAAAATCCTTCAGTTGGCCTGGGGTGTATGTGGTTGTCAACAGACTGCATCGTAAAACAAACTGGTCTTGGAGGGGTTAAATTTCTGTCTTTGGTTGTTCTGGCTTACTTCATTGTATCTGTCTGTTTAAATATTGTTCATACAAAACGCATACATGATTGTACAGCCACAGCAAAATACCTAACTTAGTATGATGTTTGAAACATTGAATGCCCGAAATCCGGCCCATCGGTATGGCAAGAAGAAGAACATTGCAAGATGCTAGCATTTCATTCATTCTCATCAGTCGTTTGCATAGGCCATTCAGTAGCACAGGCGTGACATTGAAACGATTGTAATCACACGTCTTCAGTGCTAGGGCAGAGGGGTTGTCTGTGTCAGCTTTTCTGCCAACAGAGATAGGGCGTACAAAGCCTAACTGAAAACGTTTCGAAAATCGCCAGCATCCTGGGGGTACGGTTGTGTGATGGAACCACAAACGAGGTGGCTGAGTCAGCCACGTAACCTGTTGCGTTTATTGAATTTGGCTTGCTGACTCGTGTTGGGTCATCGCTTGCGCTAACCATATGTGGAAGTGCCTTGAACAGACGGATAACATGAAAGCTACAGTTTTATGAAAAAAGGCGGTCGGAGTAGTGGATAACAATTCTGCTAGTGGGAAGTAACAAGCGGAATTTCGCCGACGATGAGCGCCGATAATAAAACATTTTGATTTTCACTTTATCTCGTTAGTACTTCGATGTCCCGTGCACGGAAATTTGACGAAGACCTGTTTCTTCCGCGTTGATTGTGGGCGGGAATCGGTCACTCGCTGCTCCCACATGTACAATGTAGCCTCTCTAGCCTAGAGGATTCTTTTAAGTGGCACGATACCTCGAAGCATTTTTAGTTGGCTGACTTCGGTTGCGAAGCCTGCATGCCCAGAGTTATTTCGAGACATTTGATTATCGTCCTCTGTGTTTGATCGCCGGCATCAGGAATCACTGGAATATTGCTGTCCTTGCTGCAGTCTGTGATGAACTCGTCGGAGGAAACTTCGTGGGTACCTGCTGCAAGGGAATACCAGGGTGATTTGAACATATTTCCCTTTTTTGAGTTCTGTGGATCTACAACGTGTGTTTGTACCCCTTAAGAGCGTTCGGATACGAGTTGTTTTGTGGTAACTTGGTTGTTTGCCCTAAAAGCTGACAAGATAATCCGTATGCACCTGACTTCGGTAACCCTAGGTCTCCAGCGCTTTATCAGTGATAAAATTCGAACAGAGTTTCAGCGGAAGGTCAGCTACACATCGGAAGATAAACAAAGCTATTCGGAATTACATCATTTGTCCTCAGCTGGCACTTAGAGCGCAGTGTTTTGTAATAGCAAATAGGCAGGCATTCGGTCACCAACTTGCATCTGACAGGAAGCAGACTATCAAGTTTATTGGTGGTCTCTTTCGGGAATCTCCTCTAGAGGAATTTAAAACAATCCGTTCCCTTTATAAACTTGAATAAGTCAAAGAGAAAACTCAAATCATGTCATGTACTCTGGAGTAACACTTCTTATCAAAAACGTACATCTCCAAGTGTCAGCTTCCGAGGGGTTCATCAAAAACCTGGAACATGTAAGCTGCAGCCTAATAGTTTCAATCAAACGAATAATCAACTCACACGTTGAACTACATTAGCAAAAGTTGGATTCGCCCGAGGTGACTCACGAAAATGTTTTCGCTTATTGTAAATGATCTACCGATTGTTTGTCGAGTCAAATCTATGAATTTTCGCAGTACTGTTCCATAACGAGCGAAGGCGAACGTCCAGTTTCAAATACAACTTCATATCCTGAAGAGTTGGACAGATATGTTACCGATCTGTCGTCGGAAATGCTAACACGGACTCAAGTAGAAGCACTCTCTTCAGGAATGAATTTGACGTATCATTAAACAAAATTGAAAGACTTGGGTTGTATACCAACTTCGAAAACCTTTACGATCAACTTCAGCAACATTCGGCAATGTCTGAAGAAAATCAAATCTGGCTGAAGATAACACTAGTGGATGATGCCTGTTAACAACAAAACTACAACCGAAAGTGTCACAGTCCATCAACACGGGTAAAATTTCAAAGTTTTAGGTGAGTAAAACAAAATGACAAATTAGTGGTGTTGTTCGAGCAAAGGGTCAGGACTTGTGTCAATGGTTAAAACGGAATATATAAGTATATATCCATATATATATGCATATAGTGTATGAAATTATCGAGGACATCCAGAAGGTTTTGCCGGTCGACACCCATGACAAAGCCCAATAACTGGAAAAGGAAATCAACCGCAAGTTAATAAAATTCGGACAAATGACGTAATTTTTGCAGACCAATAGAAGCTGTTGAAGCCAATGGACATACGAACACCGCATATATAGGATTTGTCCAAAACACAGAAGCCCAATGTCCCACGGCGCCCGTTATGTCAGTGAGCAAAGCACCGCAACACAAATTAGCTCGTTGTCTAGCCAGTTTGCTTGAACCGGTCAGGAAATGTTTCAGTAAGTACAGTCTGAAAGACAGCTTTGAATTCGTGAGATGTGTAGACAACTTACGTGTTCCGAACAAATTGATATGTTCATTTGATGTAACGTCCCTTTCCACTAATATTCCACTGCATGAAGCGGTTGATAGCATCTTCAGGTTTATTCTAAACAGTAGTGATTGTTTCCCTATTCCAATATCCAAACTAGAATCATTATTACTCTTGTGCACACACAGTGTACACTTCACTTTCCAGTAAGTGGACAAGGTTACAATGTGCAAGCCTTTGGGTTCATATTTAGCTATTTTCTTCACGGTTAAGGTGGAATCTATGTTATGTGAAAGTTTGTCAAATCCAGTACTCTACAGACGTTGAGTAGACATCCTGACCATCCTTGGGAGTCTAGGTGATTAGAACGCGTTATTCTTGGAGTTGAACCAAACATATCTGAACCTCATGTTGATTAGAGAGAACGAAGTAAACTACCTTTCGTTTATGGACATCCTAGTTAACCGTAGATCAGGTGGCATGACAGGAGAATCCATTTAAGAAAGCCTACCTGGACAGGAAAGTACATACACTTTGAAAGCTTCTGTCCAATGTACTATAAGAGAGTCGTAGTCCGAACGCTCTTTCGTAGAGTGCAGAGGCTATGCACAGAAGACAATCTACCACTAGGATTAAGCACACTCGTAGACACTGTACAAACTAGCGGGTACCCCCTACAATTTACTGAGGATTATAGCAGTGTCATCACCCCAAGGATACAGGAAACAACGGTACCGAAGAAGATGGTGTACTTAGACCTCCCGTTTCTAGGTGACGCATGGTCACCAATGACGAAAGTACATCTCACGTAGATTGAACATCACCCGTAATTGATCATAACTGTCGTATTCCCATGGAATTTCTAGTCGGTCCCCTTCAAAAAGAATCAATAGGCTCGAGTTCCGCACTCATTACTGCAGGATTAGTGATGCACTGGTCAACATCTTTGCCTCATGAAAGCGTGGCCAGAGTTCTAGTCCGGGTCATGGCAAGAATATGCACTATTGATGAGTTCTAATGATAGCAAAACTCGAGTCTAGTGATTCTTTTTGAAAGGGACTAACTTGAAAGTCCATGGAAGTGCGACAGCTGCAATCAGTTTTGAGTGATATCCAGTTTATATGAGAACCAGAATTCTCCTACTACTCATCAGGAAAGACATCTAACAATCGCTCTATCGAGATCCTGTAACGTTATAAAACTACGTACAATATAGTGAACCAGGGGTTTACCAGTCTCCTTGGCTATGAACGAACATCTTGATTCTGTCACGTCCCATTGTTCGTACAAATATTCGTGTAGTTGCAGTATGAGCTACATAGGGAGAAAGCCTGACAGTTAGTTTCTCGTGTGAAGGAGCATGTTCTCCAGTGGCTGGAAACAAAACTAGAAACGACGGGTACATGCATAGAGGCCGAAGGCTGACAGCCAGGGTCATCAATAGCTGGATTAGGCAAAACGCCTAATCCAAACAGCACACAGTCAGGGTTTGTGACCCATTCTCAATGATTTTTCGAAGCCACTCGAAACGCATCCTCTAGTTCGCTGAGGCCTTGGCTATCAGACGTTAAGATTCCTCCTATGTGTTCAAGAGCATTTTGCGTTGACGTTGCGACTGCCCGGATAGTCAGCATCCACATATTTTAATGTTCATTTCCATGTCTGTCTGTCTAATCCCTTAAGCCATGACTTCCTCTCTTCGGAACGTTGTCTTAATGGCTACAATTAGTTACATGTCCATGTCTGGTCACACTGTACGAAATGTTACTTCGGAGTGCATCACATGATTCACGTCTCTTCATTTCCTTTTTCAAGTTCCTAAGAGAAACGGTTTTCTTACAATTTTTCGTACATGTAACTTCTCAGGAGACCAAGTGAAAATGTCTCTTCTCTCTAGTGCAATATATCAAATTGTACACTGGCACTTCGAGGGAATATCCTGTTCTTGTTATTACCTTCGGGTCATATATTCGTTTTTTGCTTGGTCCACAAAAATCACTCGATTGCATTCACCTGTCTTCGTTGGATACAAGAAGAATGCACGAAGCATCCTACAACCGTGCTAATCCCAGTTGATGGAGTTAGATCAAACGAGTGGTTTGATTATGACTAATCTATATAAACTACCGATCTGTTGCCTGTGAAATGTCACCGCACATTCATAATTCAAATGTGAATTTGCTTGCGTCAGGTCTACTTACGCTGAATGTTATCTATGCATTTGTACTGTGAGCGGTTTTGTTTTGAGCGTTTACCAGGAACGAATGTTATATCGCTCCCCCTCCCCAGACGGACCGTAACAGATTCGTTTTTTTCTTCACTCACCTTACACCGTTTGCTGACATGACGCAAGTCTGGTCCAAATCGCAACGCATGGGCTTGCACCGAAAACACCCGATTTCGGGGAGGACGCGATTTCTAATTGGCCAAACCTGACCATTGGGAATGAGTAGAGTAAAGCGGTACAGGCTGACTAAAACAGGAAGCGTGCGATGTGGTTCGCAGTCCTGTTACAAAGTGGTCCTAAAGGTACTGGAAAAGATAGATTATTTCCTGCACCATCTCTGGAACGATGCTAAAAGCATTAACAATTACCAACCCTACAACTTTTCATCTAAGTTAGGCGCTGGATGAACAACTTCATGTTCCACAAAAACCCGTGAACCACGAACCGTTCCAAATGGTTGTACTGCGAGCTTGGAGATTAGTTTTCCTTTTGGAAACTAGTAGTTCGCATGACTAGTTGCTGTAATATCCAACCGGAGGACTATTGTACTAAGCAAAGTCCACGACGAATGGAGCTTGCTTTTCATTGGACGAGTGTACAAAGTGTTTCACGAACAAGGTAATTGGTTTCTAAACGGCTTTTGTCCGTCACCCCAAAAGGAGGTAAACCTGCAATGTCGAAAAACGTTTTATCCGGTAATCCAGTTTTAGATATTCCTAACCTTAACGTTACACTCCATAGAGTCTTTGGGTCAGTAAGGATTTTAAGTCGCCTACACGAATGCATCATCGTTCCAGCTGGCTCGACTGAGTATATCAGTGTTAGCTAAAAGGTTTGCTTTCTTGATAAAGCGTTTCGCGCAATATAAAAAATACAAATACAATTGGACAGTCACGGAAGGGCTTAGAGCAACTTTGTCTGAACTAGACGGCCGACGAGTAAAGACGGTGAGCTTCGAATACACCAAGAAGTGATTCAGAAATTTAATTCACCTCAGTATACTTACTGTAACTGTTCACGGCGAATCCAGAAAATTATAAAACGGGTAGGTATTAATAAATCTATCCTTTTCAATGAACCGGCATTTGTCATAAGCGGTTGGAAATCCTGTCCACTAAACTTCACAGAGTCATCTCGATTGTTTAATGGAGGACGAACTACAAAGTTAACGTATACAGGCAACGTGGTGTGAAGTGGGCAGATGATGACTCGACGTGGACAGATGACATCAAACATCAAGGGTTTAGCCACTACTAATCAGGTTCTGATCTCCGGCTCCAACGACTCAAGGAGAGGACACTCGAAAACGTAGTAAAAAATGGCGTCTAAGCTGATTCAGTAACGTGACAGATGTAGTTATCTGACTGAGTTGTCTTTCAAGTAAGTGCAATTAATGGCGTGTTGAAATGGAATTCACGAGGAAGCTGATGTGATGTTAACGCTTTACCTTCATTTATGTTCCATTACTTCTCTGCACGATATAATGACCTTTATGGCAGGTTAACTGCAGGTGTTTTCTGGAGACTGGCTGTCACTCGTTCCTTTTTCTTGCCATTTAGGAAGGCTTATTTATTTTCTTCATGACTCTAGGACGGTCAGGCTAGGGTATTAGTCACGGCTGTTATGCTATGAAGATGGCGATGACCTTGAATGACTGACTCATTGCAACACAAACTAAAGACCACTCGCCCGGGGGAAAGAAAGAGGCAAGTGAAATTTGGCTCGTTTCAAAAGTGAGACCCGAATGATTCGCATTTCATTAAGCATAATTTTTCCCACACTCCTCAACAGTTGATCCTGGATCCAGAATAAACAGTGGCTACCATATCGCTTTTGCTGAGATCCAGGATTCCAATGAGATCCATTTGGCTCTAATGCAAACCTGGAGCGGATTCCCATGTTTACATGGCAGCAACTCTTGGAGGGTGTAACGTTGACTAGTCTTCCTTCTTCTACCACTCTTTCCGAACGGCAAGTGGCTATTTTAGTTGCCCACCCTAATGGCAGCAAAGAAAGTGGGTGACGCAAGAATTATTTATGCAGGAAGTCGACACAGGTGGTGTATTTTACAACAACATTCCGAACACAGACAGTCAGTTGCATACAGCGATTATCCACAGACGTCACAGTTGCCGATGGCAAGCTCACGTATATAAACATTATTTCTTGCCACATTGAACCTCAGTGTTCCTTACTGTATTTCCCGCCGGCTACTTTAGTAACGAAATACGTGTCCCCACCTGTGTACTGACGAGTGATGCAGTGTGATCGTTCATTCTCGCTACACTAAATAACGCCAGTCTGGACTTCGAGACCTCACCCGCCTTTTCAAAACCATGGAATTTGCCACCTGTGAGAAATTCGGTGTCACTGAAGTAAAAGCCTACCAGTATTGCCTCCAGGGTTTCATCCAGAACAGGGTATAAGAGGAAGGATGATGGAGGGTGACATGTCGACCACTGCTTGTGATCGATAGTGGGCCCGGTGGCTTACTATGTGGAAATGTGTGTCATGACGAATGTACACAGGGGACTTGGATGAGCTTGACAAAATTGTCGAGCACATAATTCTTCAGATCACGAGTGCAGAAGGGCTGCAACGGTAGAAACTCAAAATGTGTCACTGATTTCCAAACAACATTCGTCATTGGTCAATGTGAAGCTTACATAAACGAAAACTAGAGCGGCGTGAACAAAACAGCAGCACACTCTGTTACATAATTCAAATTCAGTCTATGCGTACTTGCTGGTTTCTATTACAAGTTACACGGGCAATTGGAGTTCAAGGGTTCACAGGTTGTTATAGGAAGGGAAAGGTATCTGCCTGTGTGTTCCTGTCTCTGTTGGTCGGTTGAAAGCTGTGTTGTGCGATTTATAGGTATAAAGAAAAAGTGAGTGGAACCAAATGGAGGATAGACTCAACGACTGGAATCTTTTCAACAACGGACACTAAAACAACATTCAGTCAGACATGTACAATAAACTACCTGTGGGAATGAGCTGGTATAGAGGTTAGGGAACTTGTTGCACCGATTGTCTACCAAATATATGCCGAGCAAACAATACTGTAAAACTCTCAGCTTATTCAGCTATGACAAAATAGCTGAGCAACGCGCTTCAATGGGGACAGACCTTAACTGTGAAGCAGTTCTGCTTACATAGTAATCTGTCTCTTCCCTTACTCAGTTTCGACGAGTGATCCCTTAAACGTTAATCTTTATTTGGTCAGAGGAGATGCACCAGTGGATAAGATGGAGTGAGGATCAGTTTGTGAGTAGTGATTAAGCCTCCCTTGAAATGTCTGTAAATAATGCAGAATTGACACAATTCTACCAGTCCTTCCAGAGCGGGGGTCCTCCTGAGCCCTATAATCTTTTTAATGATCCGTCCCTGAAAACTTTCAATAAGTGCCAAATTCTTCTCAGGGTAGGGACGACAAGCCTGAATGTTCGTTTCCAGATGTGGGCGGGATACGGAGACCAAAAACGTGGGGAACACCTCAAGGTGGAAGGTTCGGCATATTCTTGCTAGAAGGTTAAAGGTTAGTTGTGGTTCCTTAGCCATGGCGGCACACTTTGTAGGCAAACTCAAACTGTTTGTCATCATGGTCCCCAGATGTCTTCCACGTGCTGAAATGAGCAACTCTGTGTTGCCACAGTAGTGGTCAGTATATTTTGATGATGAACGTGTATGACTTTACAATAGTTGACGTTGAAAGGCAAGTTATTTCCATTGGAAATATGATAGAGATAGCTTGAATCATCTTGTAAAGTGACCACATCTGCCGGGTACCGTAGAACTTGTCAGGGATTTGTGTGATCAGCGGAGAGTATCATCGGCGGTTTGACAGCACTGATTTGTTTAAAAACGAAAAGAATGGATGACAAGGCTCCTAAGATTGATCTTTGCGGAACTCCGCTGTTGGCTGGGAAACGCTCTGTGATCTGCTCATTCCCTTTGACATTGACCCTACGTTCAGTCTGTTAATTAGGACCACAACCACCGAATTTCCGCAGCAAGATGGATGAACAACCCTGTCAAATGTTTCGGAAAAGTCAAGATAGACCATACCTATGGTGCTGGGACTCCCAAACAAAGTTCCACACCAGCTTCGGTAAGTTACCTAACTGCAATGATTCAGACGCCAACAAACATCACAGTACTGTCTACATCACCACGACCGAGGAAGAAAAACAAAGTGTACAGCCAGTGAGTCTCCTGTGTACCGCGCGGAGCGGAAAAGTAAAGAATTTCCACACGAGCGGAAACAGGGCATAAAATCGGGCTAAACAAACATGCCTCAACAGGAAGTGTCAAACTATGCAACATGAAACCAACAAAAATTAAGCCGTTCTAGGAGGTCACCACAATGGTCGATCATGCATCTGCAACCTTCGCCAACACATCAATGAGTAATTCGCGGATTCCTGACGCATGGGTATCCCTCATGAAATTCATGCAGCTCGTTGGTGCTCAGCTAAAAGTTCTAAGCCTTAGTCAGGAGGGAGTTTTCTGCTAATCTTTCCATTACTTTGGAAGCTACTGAAAACAGCTGTATTCGTCGGTTGTCTGCTGGGTCGTTTCTGCAACTATCTTGGAAGACAGGTGTGATGGAAAATTGCTACCAAGCTAATGATAAACAGTAGTTTGATAACAAGCGACTGGAAAATGTTGTAAGCGGTTCTGATATTTCCGTTGCGCATTTCAAGACAGCTAGGGATCTCAAGTCTGTGGTGGACAAATAGGTATACGGCCAACCATCGTCCAAAAGCAACTTAAAACGTCGCCTTTCCTGAAGGACAGTCGAAATGTAATCCAAACAGGTAGCAAACTAAGAGAACGCAGTAAGGTTTGGAAACAAACCGTATATTTTCTGTAATGTTTGAAAATGCAATAGACAGCTAGTTTTAGCCTGGTAGGGGACCACCGGCAATAGCCAAGAGAAGAAGTGTGAGGTGGGCCCCAGCCCACTCGACGGTACACAAATGTGCGTCAAGCGGAGAGTGCGTGGAACCTTCGGGTTCTTTAAACAACGCTCGAAAACTTACATGTTAAACGAACTTAAGGAATGGAATAATCGATGAGCCGTTAGGGAAAGAGGAGGCATTTGCTGCGTGCAAGCAGTTGTACGACTGAAGAAAGTGGCACTGAGTCCGTGTCAGGCATCCTGTGTCAGACTACACCGAATCATGGGTACAGAACTGATGGGCGGGTAAAAGCGGCTGCATTCGAGATCCTTAGTGAAACCACACGATTGCTGGTCACTACAAGTCCGCACCGGATGGTATGTTGGTTAGTCGGTTCTCTAAATTAAGTCTGATTTGTAACAATGAGATTTGAACTTATTCATTGAAGTTACCGCTTATGCGCTCAAACTCCGTACGTGATTTAAAGCTGTGCACACTTGCGCACTGGTTGTCCCGAGTGCTGACCACTTCCGCATCTGTATTGATAAATCTGCCATAGGTTTGCAGATGGGAAATACCAACCTTACTCAGTGTGTGCTGGACTTCGCTGCGCAAAGGCTTAGGATTCACCCTCAACCCTTCAGCAAAACCGCGTTCACAACAAAATTGGTCCACTCTGATAGCAGCCATGATAGGATTGCACCACATAACATATTCAACAAACACAAGTTCAGTTTGTTCCAATTGGTACCTGTTCCATTCTGAGCTTTTCAGTGTAATCAATTGTGTGGTTCTACTCCATAGGCGTCTAGGCTTTCTACTGAGCCGGGGACAGTTTATCGGAACACGGTTGTTAGTAATATCCGAGTGCTGCTACTGAAGGAGCCAGGCCGCTAAACCTCGTTGAGCTGTGTCATCCCTTCGCAAATTTTTTTGTGATAGGACTTTTGTCCCGTATCTTGGGGACATTGTATGAATCCATGTAGGTACCTGAATTTAATCATCCCATGATAACTACGGCTAAGTGGAGCTATGACATTCAGACTGTTTACCATGTCAACCTCGTCAGTATGAATGTGATCAAGACATGCTAAAAATAGTCCAGCTTCCACTAGTGCGTCGAAGAAAACCCCAGTAGATAAACACGTTGCAGTGTCGACTATTTGATTCTTGAAGTCTAGCTTCAGGTAATTAAAAGCCCCCATTACCAGTTTGAGCATAACATGAAGATGGTATTCTACGCAGAGCGTTGTACAAAGCCGTGTCGGCATTTCTGTGTACATTAGCAGGCCTGTGAATCACACCAATCAAATAAGTGAAGTTTTGAATGGCAACCAGTTTTCAGACTGATTCCGGTTCCAGTAGAAACCTGTCGAGAATGCTTCAATTCTTTAGGTGCGATCTCAAATGAATAGGTACACCACCTCCACCGGCTTTTCTATCATTGCGAGATACGGTCATGCATTTCTTCACATCAGATCCTTGTGCTTCCTACTATGGGTTTCTTCGGGAACAGAGGTCAAGATGCTCGTTCAGTTTGTTAAACAATGGAGCCGCATAGATGCAAAACACTGTCAGGAGACAGTTTTAATGCCTATACTACGCAGAGCAAATGAGTCTAATCGAGAAGAGTTATCGGATGGGAAGGGTATACTCGGGGTGTTGTGATGTATTTCAAAACCACATCACCTTTAGAATGGCGGACGGTCGGCGTTCTTTGTAAATCCCGGAGTGAATTTGACATCTGCACGAGGGTCATCTTCGGATAAAATTAGGAGCAATAGCACGGGGTTTTGTAGTAGTATATTGTTCTTTCCATTCTGATAAGATGTTCTTTGATCTGGTAGAGTGGTAACCGATCCCGATAGGCGACTGCACGTGGGATGCGGGCCAAGGTGCATACGTCCGCTTCAGCGCCTCTTCTGTTATGTAGGTTAATCTCAGAAGTCGAAGGGCATTTACTACAGCTAAGTAAGCGGAGCAGGGCAGACGATTTACGGCGGTGACTGCTATATCAGACAGACCAATGAGTGACGCTAGGAGTCGCCACTGGCCTAGGTTGTGCACTGCTTGGTTGACGGCATCAGTGTTCTCCGTGGCAGACATGTTGTGTACAGTAAATCTCCTAATCCTACAATGCCCATTTGTTTGGGCCTCAGACAGCGTCTGCTGGCAGCGGCATGACTTCTTACTTGAGATAAGTTCTCTTTCACGATCGCCGAAGTGGTTCTGGAGAGATATCAGTTTAAAAGATCCTAGAAATTTCACCCAGTTTCCTAACATTGTTGAACTACTCTCAGGTAGATGGAGTACAATTATAGACTGCTACACAACTACGAGCGATTTTAATGGTATTATCCTGAGTGTGCTGGCGGCTGTGTCTACGGTGTTTACAGTTAATAAAGTGGATTTTCCCCCGCTTCTTGTCGTCCCGTTCGACTGCGAGTCACATGTAGTTGTATGGAATTCAGGTTTCCAGTGGTTTCGTTACGAAAGTTTGCCTGATTGACAAAAGGTGGGCTATCATTCTGGCCAGAAAAATGAGCACAGTAGTCACCAGATTTATTAGAGAGCAAAACAATTGTGGTTTCGACGAACAGAACTGTTGTCGACAAATCCTCATCTTAGACTGGTACAATCATATATCAAACCAAGAAACAATAAAGGAAGTTACTGATCAAAGATTGTACGAAGGTAAGGCGAATGGGTAAGACACAAACAGGACTTTGTTATGGTTATGCTCACAAGGTTTTAGGAAGTCAGTGTTAATTGGGTGATTCGGAGGGGGACGAGATCGAATCGCCTCGTGAGATGAGTGTACGTGTTCATCCGCGGTAATCCTAGGCTGTGAACGAACTGTTTTTGAACACACAAATCCGGTTGACGTAATCGGATTGCGACCTCCTCGGCAGTAGACAGGATAGGCCACTTGATCTTTCGTGATGCAGCGGCCGGTGCAAGGTAGGCGGTGTAAAACGTCCTATCCGTGTCTGTCACAGTCAACTAGGTGGGCCAAAGTAGATGAGTCAATGTCCTTTGTTACTCCGGAGCGAAGCCACGCCGGACAGTGTTTACGAATTCTTTCCGATAAACGCCTAGTGGTGCGACCATTATATGCTGAACCACAGGAATAGTCAAATGAATAGGTCAAAAATGAGACCTCATTGCTAGTTATATTATCTTTCAGAATAAGTCGTACCGTCCTTTTAGAGTGGAACTTTACGACGAAACTTGTAGAACAGTAGGTACTACCAATCGCATCAATTATCTGGTGCATTATCAGCTCGGCTGCTCCGTCACCTTTGAAAGACAAAATTACGTAGATCTTTTTCTTATCAACTGTTTGTCGGGACTTGCACTGGTCTCTCTTGCATGTTTCTTACTAGAAAGGATATTCTGTATCATACTTAACTCCCATTCCATCGTATTTTCCGCTCTATTTGTCGAACATCGTAAAAGGCCCCGTTTCATACTAATCGGCACATAGCTGTGGAATTGTAGATATTATACACTCCGGCTTTTCCTTCTACATACACTTCGCTGTAACGATCCATCTGATCTGCGCGTTAGTGCTACGCTCAAAAATGGCATGTGGTCATCAGTTTCTTGTTCCAAAGTGAACACGATGTTCTTACGCGCCTTGTTAAAAACGGTCGAAAGTTTCCGTAAACCTTCTGTTTTGTCCACTATGCAAAAAACATCTACATATCGTCGATAATAACTGGTTGTTCCAATAGTTTCTTCTGGAGCATGCTCATAAAAATGTCACCAGTAGCAGGCCTAGCGGTAAACACATAGCTACACCATCAATCTGGCGATGCTCACCACTGAATTGAAAATGAATGTTGCCAGTACAGAACATTAGTAACTCAGTCGCAGGTAGGCCGGCGACTTTCGGTATACTCACACAAGAATTGTGTTGTTTCGACTAGAGGGACATTGGTGAATAGATACGAAACATCTAAGGATAGTTTCTTGTCCGTCACGTTGAGATGAGAGAGAGAATCAACAAATTCAAACGTGTCTCTCAAACTGTATTTATTAACCTCTCTTAACCGGCACCAGGATCTTCACAAGCCATTGCGTAACAGCATGGTAGGGCGAATTACACAAGTATAGGTCCACACAGCCGCGGGATACGGGTTCCTGTTGGACGGATGTGCTCGAATACATGTGCACTAATGGCATCAGCCAGTTTCAACCGTCGTAAAGTCCTCGAAAAATCCTTTTCAACTGTCACTGTTTTATTTTCCCCGGATTCCTTTTTCTGAAATTTCGTTGCACTAAACAAAATACTTGTCATTTTTGAAATGTAATCACCCCTATTCAGTAGAACAATTCCGGCCCTCTTAGCCGGTCCTGAAGTAATAACCGATCGTTTTTCAATGCAGTAAGCCCCCCCCCCCAAATGGGACTTTGTGGGTAATCCATAAGTTCAGGTTCTACGACACACATTAACGAGAGTGGATTTGCAACGTTCAGAATTCAGTTGGCAAGACGCATATAACTCCCGTGACTGATTGTTAAAGTTTTCGAACCGAACCTCAAAGTCAATTTGTCCACATTTATCACCGGAATAACCGAATTTTGGACCAAGTGACAAGATTTCAGTCAGACTTTTAATCAACGCCAGAGAGCAAAAATGAACATAAAGCCCTGGTTGTTCAGGGAATTGCATCCGCGGCTTCTTTGGACTGACTCTCAGGAGTAGATTTGTTCGCCTTCTCTCGGCTGACCTTTCAACGCTCTTCTGCACATAGGACTTGAAGGTGTTTCGTTCCAGTTCGGATAGGTTCTGGACCATATGGTAACGTTTGGCTTGACTACGTTCAAATTCAGCTAACCGGGAAGTATACATTTCCTGTTCATTACGTGCATATCGTTTCAGTGACTTACTGGTCGGCTGGATTAAGTTACGACGAAGAGACTTCTAATACACTGAAGGGTATTCATTCTAACTACTACATTCGAATACGAACTGAACAGTTGTTCTTCCCTCCGCAAGCTCGGTGCTAAAATTCAAGTACTGCTTAAGTTGTTCAACCGTCGAGGGGTTCTTCGTATGTTTCGAACAGTTTTGTTCGCTGAAACCAAAATTGTTCTACATGATCTCTACAGAAATCTTCAATCATTTGAAGCATACCAAGGATCCCTCGATGGTGAAACAAAATATAGGCTCGATACTGTCAACTGGCGCAGTTTGGACCACAATTGGATGAACTAAGGCTCGGCAGATTTGAAGATTGCACCCTAAAGTACTTCAGGTTTAAAACGGTATTTGGCAGCGATGGTCAAATATGAATCAACAGATGTCAACACAGGGTTGTTCAAACTTCACCAAGGTGTCTCCTGTTACGATATCGGAAGTTCGGAACCGATGACCAGTGCCGGTTTCCTGTCCCCGTCGCTGATGACGACTGGGAAAAGATGAGAACGGAACCTGCGATAGACGTGTTCATTGTCAACGTTGGCCTAAGAAATGTCAACAGTTGCAACAAAGGCACGATGACTGGTTCGCTCTGATAAACCATTTTGAAGAGTCCACCGCAAACTACAGAGCCGTATGCAACTCTCCCTCCTACCTAACGGCTAATGGATAACTCCCGTTGTTTAGAGCTATGGCGACCAACTATGCTTTTTCCGGATAAGCCGGCAATTGCCAGATAACTATTTGGAGGATTGTGGAATATGAGACGAAATGTGTATGATGCTGTGTTCGGGTGCACGAGGTCGGGAGTCGCAGAACGATCGGTCAGTGACAGTAGGATCTTCACATACTTCATCCAAGAAAATGTCAACTCAGCTGACAATTTCCGCACCGGTCGCTTACTCAACAAACGACGCCTATCACGGGCGGGAAAGTTTTGTGTGAACCGTGAAGCAGTCCTGACAGAAAAAAGGTAGAAACGTCGAGTCCTTGAGAAAGCTCTTTTCACTGAAATGGCTTATTACAAAGCGCATGTTGAAAGAAAGGAACTGCTCTATCCCGTTGTCAGTTGCACAACAAATCGCACAAATTCGGACATCCGACATGACAAAACAATGGTTTTGATCCTCAGCGAAAACAAGCATAGGCGGCATTGTTGACGTACTGCGGACGTAAAGCAACCGGTGTCCCTAGACGACGGTTGCTGGCTAAACTTTACCCCACGTAGCTTCCTTCGTATCCAGTCAAACTTTCCAAATAACCGTTTCGAGCTTCGCTCTTATTAGAGCTATCCAGTACTGCATACACTTCCTACGGTCGGGATAGGAACTTTGAACACAGAGATATCAATTGGAGTCAACAGATAGTAACTGTCTTCAGTCTACATGATCATCAATCACAAACAAGAATGGTTGAGCACTTGCACACGATAATTCGGTCGCGCCCAACTTGGAGAGCAAGTCAACACGGTTACCTCACGAAATCGTGACTGAACTTTTAACCCCGACAGCTGCTGACGAGCCCTAGCAAGAGCGAAGCTCGAGTCTAATGTTTCCTTTTGAGAGAGGCTGATTTGAACGTTGAGCTGAATGCGAACGACAGGAGAAACTGTGAAATATTTTCAACTTGAAACTAACCAATCCGTCCACTACTCATCAGTAGCCTGTGTAACTCGTTTGAATGAGCAGTTCTGCTACAGAGACACCGCACAATACCGTTGGTCGGAAGGACTATTATGGTTATTTGAGTGACATGGTTGTAAAAACGTTGCAGAAGACTACATGGTTAATCGTTACTTCATGTCGAAGTGCATCAGACCAGTACAGATACGAACAAGTTTAACATCCAGGCGTCCAAATAAAATCGATGATATGCAAATTACTTAGATTGACTTTTGTGGACACTGTGACTCGCGACCTCCAGGTAAACATACGACCGCTCATAGTGTAAAAGACGCAAACCTCCCAAGCGGTATAACTTCTGTGAATGCTGAGTTTGCAAACGTTGAATAACAACGTTGTGGCTAGGTCCCTGAGTGAAGTTACCTAAATTGGTGAATCATTTTTCCCCTCACTTAAGGAATGACGCCGAAAACAGTAGCACAGCTTTGCCAATGGCCCTTAAGCGAGGGGAGTAGGATGCGCATACCCAAGTGACTAGCGCAACAGGTGTACTGGTTAATCATACGTCTATAGGCGTGTTTTTAGCCAAGAAACCCACGGGAGCACAGGAAGGTGCTTCGATGCAGATAACACGCTAGACAAAGCGACAGAAACTGGAACAAAACCTCGCGCAAGTTGAGGGCGAACCAACGCTAGACACAGCTATTAAATAACCTACGGATATGAAAACCAACCCAGGTATGCACAGATTCCCTGAGAGCGGAAAATCAGAAAACGTAAAATGGCTTGCCGAATGATCACGGTCCGACAAGATAAGCAATACCATCAAAATGTCGGCAACTGACACTGAACCAGCGAAAACAATTGATGGATGCGCTAAAGTATTCAGTGCGACAACGCGCCCGCCTCGCCCTTGTTTAGAACACCTCAGAACAGCCACAAACTCAGCAGAACAAGCAATTCACGATAGATTGATCCGGTGCGTCAGATGAAAATAAAGTCGAAAATATGCACCAATTCTAGCTCACCGCTTTGTGACACATAGGATACAGAGGGAACCTGAATCCTGTCAAGGTCTGTGCAATCAACCAGTAGCCATAGCTCAGATACGGTCTACCATAGTGAATATGAAATTAAGCAGAATTCGTTCGACAGAAAACTCACTTGTGCCACACGCGTTCCGGATCAAATTGCACGCTCTCCGTTCAGGCCAGTCACAAGAGCTCGAAACATGCCTATCCTGTAATCTGCCTTCTAGCAACATACTTCAAAACCCAGAGTTGAATGCTGAAAAATCAGCTTAGCAGCTGGTTAACCAGAAGTGCATGGATGCCACTAATAAATGCACAACCGAAGCGGGATAATAGCGTAATTTACTACAGCCCATTCATAAAAGCAACCCAAATAGGCTTCTGTTCAGCTTAGTGTATTATTTCGTTAGGCTCAGATAGGTCAGCAAATAAAAGAACATAGGGCATCCAGATTACAGAATGTCTAGACAGAATGACCGCGCAAGACACAATCTGACCAAACGGAGGTTAGGTCGATTACGATTTGGTTTGGAAATAAGCATTCATTTTGCTTGCCCAAAAAGGATAACTTCGTCATCCATCAAAGTTGCAGTATAAGCACGGATTCCGAAGCCCATTTCAATACCAACTTCCTGCCCTGTATTAATAGGTTTGTGGACACGTTTAATTGTTAAGCAATCGCATGGTACTTGCTCGCTCACACACATCGGAAGGACGAAACTTCATTCCATGCTTCACTCACCACAGAGTGCTCTGAACGAGGGGTGTGCCAATCCACCCAGATAGATGGAAGATATGGTAGAAAAGAAACGATTCACACCTAGCCGCAGCATTTTCATTCAGCCAGCCCCTTTCTGAAAGAAACACTGCATTCGAACTTTGTTCTCGTTAGGACCCGTTAGTAGCACAGACTATCCTTCGTACGGTCAGGATTTGGATTCCAACCCAGGTTCCCGTAATGGTCACTGAGTCAACGACCACAAATGAGATACCACCCTCAAGACTCGTTCACGCTCTCCCAATCATCTTAATCGTATCGTCGCAAGTGATGGCCTGGTGGATCTTCGGCTCTCCCCACGCTTGAATAACATTTCTGACAAGTCACAGCTAGAGGTCAAGGTAGAGCGCAGGCGGAAGAATGACCGTAGGAGAACGCTAAGCCCACCTAAAACTCTAAACTACGCGATCGTGTCGGATAGAAACTTATGATGAATAGGACAGTTTCTCAACTACGGAGTGATAGGAGCAAAAATGGGATGCGCTTTTAGTTTACAGAATAGATCTGCACGTCATATATAAGGATAATGTGCCGATTTCAAGATAGGAACACTATCCCTTAGAGTAGTCCCCAAAGCCACTAACGTCGAGCTAGCTCCAGAGAATACGTATTAATCGTATCCCCATCTGTTAAAACGACTCCGGCACACTAAAGCAAATCTTCAGTGGAGTTAATGTGATAATTCCACATCCTCAACTTGACCCTTGTTAATGACCCCACTGCAAACTTGCTTTGTCAAACATGTAAAACGAGAGTATTGTTGAGAGTGTTTTGCCTACTGTGGCTCGTAATCAAACAAAAATTTCAATTACGCGTTTTCAGATGAAAGCACACTTATTTCAGAATCGTGTTCGTTGAAAAATGACGCAACTCTGAAAAAAATCGGTAAACAGTTTTTACAGTGGCGACCAATGTGGTCATGCAGAAGGAGTGGCAACACACTCCAAAGTGAATACTCGCTTGATATTTACAACAAAAATACAAAACATGCTATTAACATGAGAGCTGATAAACCATGCTGTGAAGAAGGGACCGTACTGGATGAAGTTGAGGGAGTGGTCGAAACGGACAATACATACTAGATAATCGTCAACTGCCAAACACAGCTTCCCAAACTCCCGGTGGGGAGGAGTACAAGTAAAGGGACAATGAGAATAATCAATTTTCAGAGGTGATGTTCTCGTTTGGACTTTCTGCACCGCACGTAACCGTACTATCATCCTGACCGCATTCGATGCGAATGAAGTCCTCGAGAATCATGTCATTTCGCATTAGGTGTTCACCCACTCGAATGTTTTCATCTAAAAAGAAAGGTTGTAACAACAAACACTGCTCTTCTTCCGGGTTCGCATTAGGTTCAGTGATTTCTAGACCGGGTCGTGGATTCATGCCAACAATGTGCTGACATAGCTGTTTGCCCAGACGTGCTGCCCGTTCACGCCACGCCGGAGTAGGGGACTGGGATGGAAACGAAATTAGGCGTAACAGAACGAAGCAACGGTCACCTGTGGAGTCAATTAGCATAATCATAAACAACAGATCAGTAGCTTACACCCATGCTTGGAGAGGAATACTAAGCAGCGAAAGAAAGGGATTGAATGGGATCATCTCACTAGAAACCCCAACATTCAAGGCAAAGGTTACCATACTTTGTAAACTAACAACCAAACTGCACCAGAGGTAAGGCGTCATCAGTACGGCAGCTTCTCTGGGAATTTCACTGCTCCGTATCACCGATTGCCTCTACTTCCGGGAATAACTTAACGAAACAAACCACTGGGCCCGATTATTCGCCATTTAAGTTGATACCCCTAGCCCCACACTCTGTGAGTCGCGACAAACTCAGCACCGAAAACAAATCCGACCTACAGAGTGATTTGGGTCAACCCTTTACGCCGTCATCATCTGATTACCTGGAACATTACGTAATTCGGTCGCATTATTCGCAAAAAAGCTCAGTGTTACAATAGATTAGCCGGCACCACTAAGGTATGGCTTACGACTGAACCAAAGAAAACGCCAAAGATACAAACAATCGCCTCTTAACCTTGCCGTTACTCATCTAATGTGAGCGGAGTATGGGTGCTTTGAAGACTAACAGTTCAAGTTATCCAGTTCGACTGCTGAATTGGTCAAATACAGAATGTCATGGTTCACAAGACTTGCTTCTGAGCGTGATTTATTGTCATTAAGGTGGCCACAAGCAACCTAAGCTCGTAAGGTAATCGTTAACTACTTGTGTCTGGCTAGTCATAAATAATTCAACCACTAACGTAAAGATGTACATTCCGTTAGAGATGATAAAACGTAGCGAATACACATGTTTGGATAATGCCCATCGGACCAATCAGCCAAAATAGTTAAATGGTAAAAATGAAAGTTACAATAATCGTTTTTCACTATATTGGGTATATGATAAGTTTAAATCTCGTGAATATACTAGAGTTCCAGCAGGTAGTGGGACCCGAACGAATCCGTTTTGTAAATCTGACGACGATTAAGGGAGCCAGTAAGAAAATCAACTACCTGGCTACCTTGGGCCGATCGGCCGAAAAGTCGCAGGTCGCCCGAAATACCCCCGACGTCCATTAAATAAATCCGTCCATCATACAACAAATCCCAAAGCGAATCAGTGGACCAGCTCAAGAAATCAATCAGAGCATCGACGAAATATGATATAAAATGGTATAGATGTTTTACTCATGCAAAATAACAGAAAGCGAAACAACACACAAACATCTAGCAGTAAAGTGGCCTCTTAATCATGCAGTGGGAACTCCAGTTCAGTGGCCTGGGTAGACGTTGGTTCATCTGTCTAGCTGCCATGTCTTTGATAAGATAAACACAGGTCGCATACCAAAATTAAGAATGTGGCCTTCAGCTAATACGGTGATATTTAGAGGGGGGTCACATGTACACATAGCTGATTTTCTCGGCAAGTGAAGCTAAGGGGAGAATCAACCCGTTAACGCAGCAGACTCACAAGAATAAATATTCTTTTTTAGGTATTGTCAAACTGCAAAGCGAACAGATTTAAAAATGTACCAGTAACATGGATTCACAAGGTGAAAAACTGTCTTCAAAGAAATGTGGGTGGGTAGATAAAACAACCCACGGAACATGAACTGCCGCTTGGCTTCACGCGCTAGAATGATCTGCCCAATAGACGTGCTGAAGTAGAAACTCCACGTTATTATCAAAACATTGCAAAACCGATATACAGATAGATTTAATAAACATACCATGGCCAACACATCAGTTAATAATCAGCCATTGTTGTATACTGTCACTGGTGTTAGTGAATTGCATTGTATGAACTAAGAGAAACGACATGTAATTAATGACGTGCAGAATACTGGAAACGTACATGTTCTACAGCTGACAAAAGATGAGGGGCATACCATTAGTGTAAAACAGAGCAGGCGAGTGTTATGGCATTTTTCTACACATGTAACAAGCTGCTGGTTATGGGTGACTTATTGGGTCAAACGGCTTTTATGGCCGCAATATTTAGAGTAAGAGAAAAACTATTCGTCTTATTATTGGTGGAGGCAAACAGGACCACCTAATACGTGAACTGGCGTCTGAATCAGCTGTTAAAGCAAACACTTCTGGTCGCATCAAACAAAAGTTGCTCCACTGTTAAAGTCACGCCCAATGTAAGGTTTGAAGAGATTAATTGCATATGACCACCGAATCCTTGAGTGGTCTATCAGTGCTCTTGCTGTACAACAGAAGATATCGACAAAACCATTAGATAATTGCGAACTTAAAGTTAGGAGCATTATCTAACCCGGAGCCAGTGAGACAAGTATTAATGCAACGGTGCCACAGCACTTCACAAGCAATTGTCAAGTAGACGTGCTGAAAGTTTCGTTATTCATTCACGATGTACTAGTCAATTCATCTACTAAAGGAAGTCGGTTGATACGCCTATTTTAAACTTTGGTAAAGCTATGCCGTTAGAAATTCCCCTATACGATTACTTCGGTTCACTGGACAACACTGGCCTGTTCCCTGAGAGTTAGCTATCCGATTTAACTGGTTGCCTTATCTTTCACTGTTATGAAGTCCAAATCAACGAGTTATCAGCTGGAACATCCAAAAAAGCTTATCACACGACGTTCGTAAGTGTTCGGTCCAAAATTCCGAAAGTATTCTTTCCAAACTGATTGTCGTGTCACTAAAATTAAATTCATAATATAGATAACTGGGGATGCCATCATCAAACTGGAAGAACCCATGTAAACAAAGGCCTTCAGCAGGGTGAAAACAGGCAGCATCATTACAAAGTCATTCACACAGTCATCATCGACAGCAGCACATCAATGACATACTAACGTTCAGCTGCCTCACTTATATGAAAAAATAGGCTCAAAGAAGGGAAAGAGACTGGACTTAACACATCAAAACGATAAGTCCAAACTTTGACATTTGACATAAGGTGCCTACATCTTGCAAATGAGAATAAGGAGACAACCGTAAGACAGCTTCTCTTGTAATTTTCATTTTCGCGCTTCAGCAATTGTTGGTAGTTCATAGACTACTCAATCAGGCAACATTACGACCAGCGAATCCGACTGGCCGCATTCTATTGAACGTCATTACCTGTCGACTGTGAGGGGCTAGCCCAACATAAGGTAAACAACTTGACGGTAACTGCTCCCATTTATTTAGGGTACACCTCGAACGCTGCACCAACTGCCTAGAGGTATCACCAAGAAAACCACGGCGCGGCAGACTACTGGTTGGTAACATTAACGTATGACCCAACTGTCCTAATCCACGCGTAAGCAAACTTGGTGAATGAACCATCAGGTAGATACACATTACCAACCTGATCTCCCATGGGCCGGTAGCGAATAAGCGAGGCGTACTTGCCAAACTTTACATCGCGAATCCCAGAGCGGATACCGGTTGTGCTAACATGTGTATAAGTGGCGAGACGACTGGCATTTTCAGAACCATTTGGGACATGCCAACCCAAACCTCGACGAACGGCCATATTTTCACCAACCGCGCCGATAACCACAGCAGTTTGATCACTGACGGTGGATGCGTTGGGAAGAACCAGAGAATTGAGTTCAGCCGCGGTCCAGGTGACTTTGGGCAAGTCGCTCTGATCATACACACAGGGGGAAAACAAACGTATCGACCTAATTTCAACTTGAAAACAAAACAAATCTTCGACAACTCATCAGTAATTTCAAAGTCTCGAACTTTCGTGTAGTTAAATAGAAGTCTGCTGGAAAGTAACTTTTAGGATCGCATTCGGGGAAAAATTATAGCTTCTGAATCACACTCAAATACAGTTGGAACAGTTAGATGCTGAAGGCACGACCGCAAATCGGCTGGTTGACTCTGTTCTCAATGAACAAGATGGAGATATGGTTAATCTGACATTCAACGGGATATTAAAGTAGCTGTCGAGGACAGCCAAGGTCCACAACAAGTGAATTACGAGACAACGAGCCGCCGCTGAGGTATATCATACCAAACAACTGGAAGTGGCAGGTGAGAATCGATGGTAGATGATTCTAGCTAACAAATGGAAATGCACACGATGCTTCAATGGGAACCCGTCATGTTGTGAGCTCGACCTTCGCACTGAGAAAGCCGACCTAAGACTGGTGAGTCAAGCGTGTAAACTGAGCAGTAAATTTCTTGTTCGACTGGATGGCCTTCCCCTAGGGTACAAATGAGTTATTGAAAACTTGCGTTTATTCGAAGAAGGTATAAAAGCTTCTTTTGATGAACTGAACGTTTGGACTGCAAAGACATGCTGGGCGTACTTATAAGTACATGGGTCAAAAGTGAAGAAGCCATAAGATGAAGTAGCAGTTTAGCTTCAGCTGATATGTCAAGATACTGACGAAGCAAAGCATTCGTCCATTTGTCTGAACAGTTCGTCGGATATTCTCCAGCTCGCTTGTATCCATTAGGGACCACCCTTACGAGAGAGCACTAATACTGGAAATCATTCTTACTCTCTGGACTGAAACCAAGGTTCTCAATATATCGTGCCAGTCATGCATCAACATCTTGCACTTGACAAGTGCGAGGCTTGAAGAAAGTATGTTTCCTATGGTAAACCAAACGCTTTAACACTGAAGAGAAAGCCCAATGTATTTACAACTGTTTGAATATATATAGATATACATACATACGTATATTCTGCCTCTGCATTCAGTCACTATGGTGCGCTGCTGGGTGTAGCCAGGAAGTTAACTAACCTTGTGTTGTTGAAGCTGGCAGACTATTTGATGAAAACAAAAATTGTGCAGCTAAGACCCAGATGACGTCTGTCCACTTACACCACCTGGTGTACTGTAAGTACATTGGCCTCTCAACAAAAGATTGAATGTGCATTGTGTCAGCACGAGCGGAACTAAGTCAACGCGCTCGGCAGACGTTCGGAGTGTTCACATTCGATGTTCAGTGCTCTCAAAATATTAGATACTTACGGTGGAAATGCTACATCAATAACGACATCCGTTGAGTGAGGTCTGAAATCCACCATCAGTTCAAAGGTGTCGCCGGTTTACACATATATCACGTACACGACATTGTGCCCTGCAAGCGTATACTGAGTTAAGTTGGAGGCAGCGGGCTGGTCATCCGCGAATAATCTCTTTAAATGACGAGGCCTTATATGTCGAAATATGCGCCATTAGAGCCCCAGTTTAAGTGACAACGAGCAAATTTGGTCGGCGACGTTTCCCAATGTGACTAACAATCACGGCCGAAGACGCTTGTTCAAGGCTCCTAAACAATTTTATCAGACCCACGACCCCCAATTTACTATTTTTAAACTTATGCGTCCCTATTTATTTGAACCTTGCTGTACCGCCCGTACGAGCTGTGATATATTAAACGCATGAGTTAGGGGTTATTTTTATTCCCATGGTAATGCATCGGTTCAGCAACAGTGGTAACTACTGATGTGTGGCCGGTTTGATTATGGTGATTATGAACATTGTTAACAAAACTTTCCACCGACTTCGTGTTTAAACAGAAAGCATAGTGCCCACAGCTACTGCGCTGATGAACACATGGAAAATACCTCTAGGGTATGATAAATATGACCCGATACACTGCAAAGTCTAAGTCATTAGAAAAGTTATTGTTCGGAGCAACGGACTGCAGTACGTCAACACCTTGGACAGATAACTCCCGCTGAATTTAGTTAAGTTGAAAACGGTGGTTGCGGCATGAGTTTAGTATGGCGTCATCAATCATAGGCACTGTCCGACAAACCTTAGGAATATTTAGACCAGAGGAGCTGAAACGCAACACCGAGGAATACAAGGTAAGCAAGAAATTGAAACACGAAGATCGACAAGACCCTGTTTGTCTGCGGTCGCCACGCATTTGATCGAGTCAAACCACCTTACCAATTCGACCGACTCGTTTAAACCAATCTACCGAAGGTATGGGATACAATCAGAGCAGGTCAAAGGTCCGATGCTACTAACTAAAGGGGCCATTGTAATCTGACCACCACCGCTGGGCGCCCAAAAACGGTTAGTCAAAACGTGTACACAAACCCAGGACAGAATGATCGCTTAGATGTTACGTTTCTCCCCGCAGACTTCGTGGAACTTACGTGAGCAATATTATGTAATTAAGTCCCATGACTAAAACCAGACAGAAACTATTGACTGACATCTCTAACCTCAGTAATATATCACTTACCAACCCCATCAAACCCATATAAATGTATTACTAATAAGTAATGTGGCAGATTAATGAATTTGGATGAGACCCAAATGTGAAAAGTCAGGGCTTCGGCTGAATTCGAACCAGCGACAGACACAGCATGCCTCAACGCGGTAAGCGCTCTACCAGCTGAGCTACGAAGCCACACCGGGAGCTCGGAAATTTCACATTTGGACTCTGTTACCCACCCGT
>QNGE01000531.1:0-10529 GCA_008508345.1 Paragonimus westermani | reverse complement strand
GAACCAGCGACAGACACAGCATGCCTCAACGCGGTAAGCGCTCTACCAGCTGAGCTACGAAGCCACACCGGGAGCTCGGAAATTTCACATTTGGACTCTGTTACCCACCCATCCCACTGTCTCATATGTATTTAGCCTGAAGATGAAACACCGAATTAGCTTGTTTGCGACGCGTTTCTTTTCATGACGAAATTCGGCATATTCAGAGTATTAATGAATTGAAAACGCACCTTTCGATGTGCATCATTGTTGATACGAATAACAGTGAAGTTTTTAGTTTGGGAGGCAGAGACCGTTTACTATAATATTGCAAACACACCAGAACCAGTGGTAAGAGATGATAGAAGGTTAACGCAAGTAGTAAACTGCAGCAGAATAAACATAATATGGGATGGATACATTTCCTGGATATAAATTAGCCATTTTCTAAAGATTTTACGAATTTAGATTGCACACACGACGGCTGTATANTCTGTCCAGTTTAGCCCAAAAGGTCATAGAGATGCGCAAGCCGTCACACCACGTCAAGGTCCAGTCTCACCGTGACGGAAACTGGATCAGTTCACTGATAGAGCAGGACAGTGTGGAAAGACTTCGTTGCTGAGGTTTAGAGAAAAAATATGAGTAAGACAGAGATCGGAGGAATAGAGGATCCATCAATGTTGAATATTTTGTCATTTCTATTAAAAGATTATGCCAAAACTGCACCGTGGCATATATATTCTTGACATTAACGCAAGTAAATGCGAGGTTATTTGATATGTCCATTCGATCGCAATCCCAATACCGACGTTTTAGAAAAGAAAGCAGAGGAGCGAAAAGTATATATAAGGACTAATTCTTAATGCCGGAGAATGATCGATTTCATCTGCCTTCCTATCACAAAAAGTGACTGTATCCCTTTAATATTGGACACATTTTAAGTACAGTGTAGCACTGAACATCAGTGTTACATGCTGCTAAAAAATGGATAGGAATGAAAGTATAACAGAGGGGGGAAACGAGCAGTCTAAGGTTGGTTCCAGTTTCGAATGAAACAAGCTATTGTGCACCAGCCTGAGAACAGACAGCACCAACCCAAAATCACAGAGCAGAAGCAGTTAATGAGGACGAAGTAGGTGGAAACTAAAAAACGGAAAGATACGTGTGACGACAACAGAAAGAAAGGCGTTATCAACTTCATCTCGTGCACGGTTTCCGCATTTCTTGCTATCGTTTGTTTTGTAATTTTCTCATAAACTTTTTCAAGAAGTGTAACATCTACCACAGAAGGGAACGATAAATGGATAACGGCATTCAAGCTCCGATTTTGGACCAAACCGTTCGATCTCTGACATGCGACATTCATTAGGTGTTGACCAGGAACATGAGTTGAGCTAGCAGAAGATAAACTCAATTCCAAGCTCTGCATACCATTACTCTAAATCACAGCCTGTCCTTCGTATTCCCTTTGCCATTCAGCAAGCGCAAACAAGACACGATGCGGTAAGCGGAGAGTAAGCACGTGTAAAATGAGACCGAGAGAGTTTAGTCAATGAAGTGGAACGTACTCGCAACGCCATGTAGATAATACATCAAAAGAATATTGTCGAAGTGGAGCGGGCAGGTCTAGCAAACTTGAAGTAGTGTCATGCGCGCTAAACCGAGTAAAAACCTTGTTAACTGGCGATAAACAAATGTCACACTGGAACAAGGTAAGATTCAGACAAGTATATGTCAACCAGGCCTTAGTGTACGTAAGATCTTTTTCATATCACCACCAGCTGCGAAAATTTCCAGATGGAACCAATCCGTTTATTTCACCCTTCTCAATGACTGCTGATTACTCTCCATTCAAGCGAAGACAACCAGTAAACAGTACCTTTTTTAATGTCCACACACCTCGACCAATAGGTCAGCAAGCTACCCTCTTGAGCACTTTTAAGTCTGGAACTGGATTTGTGCCGTCTTTCCGAAACGTGCCTTAACAATCCATGAATTCGCCCTTAGAAGGCTGTGCAACAGTATTCTTTTGCAAGGTGTTTGGTGGAGACGAACCTGAATCTCGCGGCCCAAGTGGAATGAGGATTGCACTGATTTCTACAGTGGAGCAGATTCTGCCCGACTGGACCTCAGTGAGTGGTCAGGTAGGCGCTGTACAGACCAGAAAAACCATTCATTTGTCCTATCCGCATATGGTCCAACAGAAAAATGGTGCCAAGAACGTCTTTTGTGATGTTTTCTAGGATATTCTGGAACAAACTAAACGTTCAGACAGCAACGTGCTTGTTGGTAATGAGAACTAACAACTTACACCACAGAAAAAGCAGTTAGCTGACGTTACGTGTCTGGTCGCAACGTACAGACGACGGTAATCGACCATGACACCTACTCATCTGACCGCTCCACCACTGAGTTATGGTGGCCATGCGTCAAGTGGAGGCTACCTACTGCAGCTCAATAATCAAATTAAACCAATCACACTGCTGTCAACTATGTAACGTTAATCCACTGAAGACTATCGTGCATTTCGAAGTAACCAGTTTGGCTAAGACCATGCCGTTGTTCGTGACCGCCTCGTTTTATCGTTCAGTCAGCAAGTTTCCCCTCGCAAGCTCACTGAGTTGGATATTACGCGAAGAAGGTACATAAAGAGTCCACCAAGCAGCAGTTTAACTGCCCGAGTCATCACCAGCATCACAACAGTTATAAGCCTGACCAGAAGGTGCTGTGGCTCGGGCCGCCGCTTCCTCAACAGTGACGCGAGATGTTCCAGAAGAAACGTTGCTGAAATGGCCATACAGTTTCAATAATAACAGTGATAATAGTAATAATAATAATGATTAGGTGGAAGAGCCAGAAATGAAACCGATGCATGTACGTCATTGATTGCGACAAATCGTCGCCTTGGATAGCGTTTATAACCGATGATTTGTGTGATCACGAGGACCACAGCCAGAGAGGCGGCACTTATTCATTTTACCCAATAGAGCGGTCAGGATCTTCGTTTCGTGACTATATCGTTGCTCGGCCGCCACGTAGTTTCACCTAACTATTGGTGGTCTCAGTATATAATGCCCAGTATGGTAAACGATCGGATGGCATGCGGACTACGTGACCCAACCATCGCAGACTGTGTAACGTGAGTATGTGACCAACTGATCGCTTACTTCGAACGTCCTGGGATACGTAACGGCGAACGGTCGTGTTGGTCACACGATCAGTTCACTTAATCTGAGTTAAATGGTGGGGACACCGTTGGCCGAGTGTGGCAGGTCTGCTAACATCTTCGTTGCGAACAGACCACGTTTCCGAATCGTAGAGCAAAACAGAACGTACACAAACATTACATGCCATATTTTGTTCCTACACCATATCCTCCCCTTCCCTATCCAACTGAGTCCCTTCCGTTCGTTACATTACAGACCACATTCTACGTTTTCTGGTTGATTAAAGTCTTCCTATACGGCGTTGTCTTTTCACTCTCTCGGTTATTCTTATCGGAACTATTCATTATAATTTAATCAACCAGAAAATAATGGACCGCCTGCTACGACCGGATCGAGTTGATGCTGATCCAAACGCTATGGACAGTGGTGACGTCTAGGAACATTGGTTATATACTTTTTCAAATTTTCTTGAATTAATTGCCTCTCATATCCTGACAAGCTAAAACCACTTATACATTTTGTGCCCCCCGCCGTGTACGAATTCATCTCTCACTGTACCGATTATGATTCTGCTATCATTACTCTCCACACACACACTCTCTCTCTCTACATACAAAAAAGAACGAAATTTTTGCAAGCCACCTTTTAACAACTTGTAAAAAAACTCCCAATGAAACTCTCCACCAATTTATGCGAAAACTCCGCAATCTTGCTAAGGATTGCAATTTCAAAGCTGTCAGCGCAGAGAAAAATCAAGAGGACGCCATCCGCGATGCATTCATAAGTGGACTCTTATCCAACTCGATTCGCCAAGGATTGCTCGAACACAAAACCTTAGACGCGAAAACCGCTTACGACCAAGCGAAAGCTTTAGACCTAGCCCAGAAACAATCGCAATTGTTCGCCCAATCTCAGTCTCCGATTTACAATACCGACACCTCACAACATACTGCCGAGAAATCCAACAGTCACTGCGAAATTACACTAGCTGCAGCCCGAACTAACTGTTTCTTCTGTGGATATCACCGACACCCTCGCCAAAAATGCCCAGCCAGAGATTCGGTCTGTAAATCATGCGGAAAACGGGGCCACTACCAAAAGGTTTGCCGCTCGGCTACACACTCGAAGCACACAGCATCAATTTCTCTGTTCCTCACCTACTCTGTCATCTCTGTTGCAGCTTCAACCAACCTCACCAAGGCTATCACTTAAGTGGTAATAAATGGAATAACCTTACAAGCACTGGTTGACACAGGGAGCTCAGAAAGCTATGTTTCTGAAGCAGACTACCATCAAGCAACCAAATTGTCCTGGTTTCCACACAAATAACCAGTAGCACCAAAGGCCACTGTATTGTTTCATTATTCCATAAAGATACATTTTAAAAAGATGTTAAATTGTCCATTCTTCCCAATTTGTGCGCTGACGTGTTATTAGGGCATGGCTTCCTACAGCGACACAGATCTGTGGAAATATCTTCCAGGGTATACAGCCCCCATTTTCGCTATGTGGTCTAGCTGCTGCTACTCTTCCAACTCCCTCTCTTTTCACTCAGCTCGATCCCTCTTGCCATCCAATCCGTACTAAGTCGAGACGACAGTCACCACGATGAGGTTTTCATTCAGGCTGAGATCGAAAGAATGCTAAAAACCGGCATCATCGAACCTTCGCGATCACCGCGGCGTGCACAAGTCTTGATCACTACCAAAGATCGCCACAAACGTCGCACGGTCGTCGACTATAGCCAAACTATTAATCGATTCACCCACCTGGACGCCTATCCCCTCCCTCGTATCGATGATATGGTAGAAAAAATTTCGCAATTCACTGTTTTCAGTACGCTGGACCTCCAGAGAGCTTATCACCAAATCCCCATGAACAAAAGCGAAAGACAATATACCGCATTTGAAGCGTACAACAGTCTATACCAATTCCGCTGCATACCTTTTGGAGTGACCAATGGTGTTGCATGCTTCCAGCGAGCGATGGACGAGCTGATCCGTCGAGAAACGCTCAAGTGAACCTTTGTCTGTGTGAGGTACGGTCATATGAGCATATAAGAGAATCACAGTTGTGATACTGCTCTTCTCCGCCTACAAAAGAGAGGGTTTAAAAAAGTACCCCCACGCAAACAGTATCTCAGCCGCCCGGTGGGTGACCATGACAACCGAATTATTTCCCAATACGGTCGAAAATCACCCAGTATAACCTAAAAGCCTGATATAGCTTTAAATATATTCAATGAGTGCAGGAGTGTTCAGAATCAGACATTAATGCCTTATTCATTGCACCCCCACGCTAGGAAAGCCCCTCACTGTCAAGTGAGTCAGACTGTTGAACCATTGGCTCCGGGCAGGGTCTTCCAAGAAAACCCTGTACCATGTAGTCTCTCAGGCCACATTCTAGGGTGGGAATCCCGCAAGTCAATCCCCTTCTTCGGAATAAACGACCGGGAAGTTATCGCTCTCCCGACAGTGACATTACCCAACCACTATGAGTTTCTTGTTCTGCTTTACTCTCGAAGTCTTCCGTCCTCTCGGTGCCTTCGAGCGAAAATTGCTGTCTAAAACCAAGATAACTGGTAAACATTAGTGCCTTTAATATCCGCACTCTCTGAAACATCGGTAAGCCAGCTGCCCTACCAAGTACTCTCTCAAATTTGAGCTTTGTGTTTGCCGTGTTCGGTGAAGCGAGTCTACGATGCTAGCATCACTGTTCACTTGAGCACACCTTTAGAAAATTGTCGATCCAACCGTTTCTCTCTCAGCGTCTCTGGTGACGCAGAAGCCGAGTCTCGTGGTCAACCTCGATTGAGAATCACACTGGATTCCACAGCGAAGTTGTTAGTCCGACTGGATCCCAGTGAACAGTCCCTTACGCGCCATCACACTCATTCCATCGGTTACAGTATGTAAACGCAAATCAGAAAGACTGTCTATTAATTATACCAGCGAACGTTCCATCGGATAGGTATTCGGATCCTACCAAAGATGCGTATTTCCACAAACTTGTCGAGCTTTTGAAGCAGACTGAACACTCTGACATCATGATACTAGCCGGCGATTTGAATACTCAGCTTGATCATCTTCTTCCAGAAGAGAAGAGGCTGGGTGGTATGTTTGGTTTCCGGGCATAACGCACTGAAAATAGCAAAAGACTGTTGTAGTTGTGCATCCCTAGTGATCCTTATATTTCGAGCACCGCATTTCAAGACAAGGCAGTGTGTTACATGGAGACCTCCTCGTGCTTCCCAGCCAAGGACGTAACTCGATCACACAGCAGTAAGTTACAGGCGGTGCCACCTTGTTAAAGACTATCGTGCATGTTGGAGCAACCACCTCGACTCGGACCATACTGTCGTGCGTGCCCGCTTTGCTTTGTCAGTAATCCAGAGGTCACACACTCGTAAACACAAGATGCTTAAAGGTTGTTTGAGCAAACGGAGTGTAAACGCCAACCACTAAGCATTGGTGGACAGATTGCCCAGTTCGAGTCAGGTGATAGAGCCTAATGAGCGTTGAAAACAGATCGCAACAGCTGTAAAAGCTTGCCGGGAAGTGTGTTCCGAAGAATCTGTTCAGCTGAAACAGAACAGAATTTCCGTCACTTCGATGAACCACATCAACAGACGTCGCTGGCTCTGAATATGACGACGACTGTCGAGAACTTAAACGCAAGCTAACGAAAAACTTGCGCAAAGAACGTGAGTACCAATTGGTCGAACAGTCAAAAGAGATGGAACGGGTCTTTTTACATGGGAATAGCAGAAAGCTTCTTTTCCTGATTCAGAATTGTACCGGCCGCCGATTCGGTGAAAGCGGGATCACATATGAAAAAGAGGATTCACCTATCACCAGCAAATCACACCGAATTAACAGTCGGGTTGACCATTATGAAGAGCAATTCACCTGACCTCAACCAGACCATGTACACAATAGTTCTCCATCAGAACCAGGAGTGACAATAAGGCTTAGGTTGTTGAAACGTAACAAAACTCCCGGACCAGATCTTTCTTACATTTTCCAAGGACGGCACGGAAGGGTTGACATCGGAAGTGAGAAAACTCCTCCAGACGACTTGGGCCCGGGTCACAACAGTAGCTTGCCCTAAACAAGAGGACAGAGGTTTCCAACTTAGTCACGGGTTCATCGATTATATTTACACCTTGTGACAAGCATTACTGCATCGAAACTCCTCTTCACAACCAACGGCAGTAGTATTTTTGGAGTTGAAGATTCCTTTTAACTCGCCTCCCAAATGCCCTCTGGAGCTGCCTTCACCCATGATGAGTCACAGCGAATTACGTCAATTTGTTGAAGTGCTCTCACTAGGTACCCATTTCATGTAGCAAGCCGTCTGATATTAGTTATGTGGAACGCTGCTTTACCTAGTTTTTTGCAGAGAACAGGAAGACTACGAATCGGTGAAATGTTGTGGCAGCTCTGCATGGTACGCACCTATAAGTGTGAATTGTAGCTACGATAATGAGATGACATTGATCCTCTCTCTCTTATTGCTCCCAGGCCGCTGAAGACTGTCAATCGTTTCATCTATCTGGATATTGTCATCTTGTCAGTTTGCAACATTGCTGAAAGCACCTGGTGCGTTCTCCAGCTCCCGTTACCTGCGGCTTCTCAAAGAAATTCATTTGTCGGTTAAAAACAGAGTTTGCAATGCTGGTATGCGTCCAGATGCATGGCCAATTTGTGCGGAAGATGCACACAGACTCTAGATAAGGGAGCACCGTTGTCCCCGCCAACTGGCTGATTTTGTGAGCAACCCGACAGTTAGTCACCGCCCACTTGCGGACTGTGCAAGTTCACGACCGACACCAGAGATACGGACATAAACAGTTCCACAGCGAGTGTGTTCCAATGATCCTTAAGAGGGTATGAGTGAACAGCTTCTAAACCAAGTGGCTTAAGTTACTTGGGATTTCGAACTCCCTTTCGGACCTCTGTTGTCGTTGTCTGGCCGAGTTATCTGTGAAGTGAGTATACTTAGTGACCCGGGATAGTGAAAGCGGTAAAGAATGTGTCTGGCTGATGACGTCTTACTTTCATTAATAGCTCGGTTGTCTATGTGCATAGCGTGAGCACCTTGACGTTGTGTATCTGAATATAGACGTAGATATTTTTGGTGGTTAGATCCCTTCTCATTTCCCTCTTTTCTTCTCTCCCCACACAGGGTTTACTTTTTCCTCCTTTATGATTGTCAGCTAAGCATCAGCGTGAACCACTGATGTATTTCTGTTTATGACGATGAGGATGACGATGACCTCTAGGTCCGTAGAAGGGTGTGAATGAACAGACCACACGGCGTGACCGTGTTCACAGGGCGGAACAGATGATGCAATCTAACTGACTGGCGATTGGAAGAACTCTGTTTGGAGCTTCATATGTCCTTCCAAACCACATTTGCACGTATTCGTAGGCCGTTTACTTTTGACTAGTTCACAAACACTGGCCAGTTTGCAATCGGTGGCACGATTATGATAAATAAAAGCACATTGAATTTACCGATAAATTAACCAATTCCATCTTTGTTGCACGTTTTGATCACATAGCTTGATGATACTTTTGTATGCTTTTGAGATGTACTGTGTAGTATTCGCTGCTGGTCAAGTATCGAAGAATTTGGGAGGACGCGTAGGATCTCACTGGTTAACAGCATGGTGATTTAACTCAGTCAAGGGTGCACTCACGAAAATCCTACACAACTGTGTTCTAAGTTATCCAGTAGAATGGGGACTGGTCTGTTGGCAGGCTCGGTTTGTTAGTTGGCCAATGTGGCTGACGAAGACTGTCTTGCGTTTCATCACTTCAGCTTTTTTCGTAGAACACCGCCGAAGTTCAGATACTTCGATGGAAGCCACCGTGTGATCAATGGTGAGGCAGTCGGACTAACACCAGCAGTAATTTTGCGACCATCGCCGCACTATGCAGACAACTGCGATACCGTTAAGCTGAAACAAAACGCTTGTTGAAGTAAGAAAGTGGCAGAACGGCATCTTGAGTGATGAAAGCACATACCGGCGAGGAACAGTAGATGGCTTGGGTAAGAACTCAGGGATGCTCACGTTGTCCAAAAAACTGCTGGCAGGCAACTGCCCGTCTGCGTTAATTAGGGATCTGTATGGTGACGATGTACGCTTGGCGTTCTTCACTTAGGAGCAAGTATGGTCATTTTGCAGCAACCCCGGTCTGCCTTCTGTAGGCTGAGTAACGTTTCTAAGAAATTTACTCCACACTGTTCATAGGACAATATGAATGTCTGCCCACCATCCGCTGGATGGGTGTGACCGCATTTTTTTGCATGCTTATTGACCTACGCGTTCAAATTATGCCATGAACGTTTTCGGTTTGCTGGCGAGATAGACGACTGCCATGAGTCTGCCTAGTTATAGTGTATCGACCTAGTTTAGCTCCTTATGAGACTAATCATATTCCTCACATAATTCAAGTTCGATCTACAATTCACTCGTATTCTCATTTTGAGTCGAGTTTATGGATAGTACACCATCTGCTACATGCGCTTGGGAATTATTAATAACGCGGACGTGCGTAAAACATAGCGATATTACTTCCACCCCCATCAACTGTTTAAGAACAGATGTAAAAATAGCGATGCATGAAGGCAAGGAGATGTCTTCTGAATAGTAAGTATCGTACAGAGAAGTTCGGTGGTCCCCGAAGTGAGTTCTCCGGGAAGGTTACCTATACGCAACGGTGAACCGCAAGCGCACACACAATCAACGATATCACAGTGTGCAAAACCCACATTTTTCCCATCAACGGCTGGAGCGATTCCATAAAAAACAAACTGAGTTTCCTGAGCGAGATACCAGGCTACAGGAACATGAACCAAACTTCGCAGGAAGATACCATTCCAAGTACACATGAAACACTAAACACCTTATCTAACGCAACTAACCTTGAATTCGTTCATTACTGTTTCCGTTAGGTTGGCCACAAACGTTTGAAACTGTTCATTTCGAGCGACAAAATCTGTTTCACAGTTCACTTCAATTACCACTGCGTTGGAACGATGTTGAAGGACCCCAAGCAATCCTTGTGAGAGAGCACGGTTCGAAACTTTACCCGCTTTATCCCAACCTCTGCGAACAGCCTCTTCATTTAACCAAGCAATGGCCTTATCAAAATCATTATTATGTCTGATTAGTGCCTCTTTACAAGCAGAAAAAGTAAACCCGGTGGTGCGTCTGAGCTTTGATAATAGGGCTTTATCGGCAGAGGCAGATAGGAGTCGAATAAAGTGACACGGCGTGGCTATGAAGCAGGGACGACAGCCACCAACTATCGCGAACATACTAAGGGGGTTTTACACAACCCAAGGTCGCTTATGTAGCGTTCACATTGG
>QNGE01000530.1:241013-258593 GCA_008508345.1 Paragonimus westermani | reverse complement strand
ATTTAATGACGCGGGGCAGTGAAACCCGTAAGGAAGCTGTCTCGCCGATGACGCCTTACTCTCACTTGCAGCTCGGATGTTTGTTTGCAAGGCGTAGGCACCTTGATGCTGAATGTTTGAATATGGACGTAGTCATTTCCAGTAGTTAGGTCTCTTCCCGTCCCCTTCTTTTTTCCTTCTCTCCTATATATATAGGGTTTGCTTTTTCTTCATGGTTGTGTGGCAGTTAAGCATTGGTGTGAACCACTGATGTATTGCTGTCTGTGATGATATGATGACAATCTTATTCTTTGAATGCTAATCACCTTATGTACTCTTTACATGCTTACAGTTGAATCACATAAATAGTCAAGTCTATTATCAGTATGTTTTCATCGATTACTGACCACTGATCATTATTAGGATTTATGGCGGTCAAGGTAATAAATCTCAGTGGCATTGGAGGCAAGCAGAAAAGCTCGAACTGATTTAGACACACTGGGGTTGAATCCTGGTTCTTGAATATGGGTATCTGAAGTATTCAACTACCAGAGGGGGGATGACTACTCCTGTTAGCTACACTGAAAAACTGATGCGTTTCTGGATCTATATTTCACATGCTGATTACATCACAATAACATTCGGACGACAGGCTTCAATGCCAGTATGGTTCTCGATTATCTGATTTTCACATTATAATAGGCTTCCTAGAACGTATTCTGCTTAGTCATACGTATGGAACACCAAATTGTTCGATCACATGATTTGACTGGAAGCACAAGTGTCGTTCAGGGCACGTTTACTACCCTAGCAACACCACGAGAAGTAAGTCGTACGAGAAATGTCTACAAAACTTAGTACAACAATAGGATGACGTGATCCGTCTGTACAGACTCGATGCACTGACCCATTGTTTATCCGTGCTTGTATGTCTTTACTTTTTATCCTGATAGTTTAGTAGTGCCTCAGAGGAGTTCTGTTTTTGCCACGGTGCGCGGTTTAGAGCTCATTCTATTCCAGTGGGATAATTTTCGGTTCGTAATACATCTATTTGAAATTTGCTCTCCTGTTCCTGTACGTATGCATAGAATGTGTTCTTCATCCATACGCATCTGGAACGTTCGCTTGTCTTTGGATTTTGAGAGAACGTTCATTGTTTGTTTCATTCTTATAGTTGTTTATCGTACGTCTGTGCAACGTCGACTGGTCAGGTTTTTCCCGGTTATGGTGTGTTTGTGTGGGTGGAACCGTGATTGATGTAATATAAACCTCGCACAATGCGTGTTGGGTTGTGTATGCATGACCAAACTCGTATTATGTGTGCATTACTGTCATTTGGATAATTCGTTGCGAATGACAACGACGGTTGAATGCTGACATTTCACGTTCGATCTTCATTCGGATAAATCAGGTTTTCAAAACACGTGCAATGGAAATCGAAAATTTACGCGAGAACTATTCGTGTACAGGACGCCACAGCCGATGAGGGTTGGGTGAACGCCTCGCCTGCCCTCACTATATTCGTGGACACTTCGCCAGGAGCGTTGTAGGCTGATCGGTTGGTGCTATCCAGCTGTACGAGCAACTTGCTTGTACAACTGTTCACGTGATTCACTACGATCTACACGATCTCTGAAGAAGATCAAGCAGAGCGATTTCGTCCACCTAATCAGAACTGCGCTTCATACGACCTAGTAAAGTGTCAGCTGTGAAGTACATCAACGTTCGTCTGCTTCTTTCGAGATATCCTCTTTGCACCATATGGTTAATGTGGAGGTGAGAGGTCGGACGTTGGAGTTATGGTGCACCAGAGCTAGCCCATATAATGAAATTGCGTGTGGCTTTTGACATTCAACTTGTGTGTGATCGTTTAAACATGTGAACGGCTTCATTTCAGATGCATGTGTGTGCACTTGTCGACACACAGTGTCGCGTGCCTTGACTTAGTGATCAGTCATGTACATAGTTTTAATCCATGCGGCTGTGCCGACTGGGACTTCAGTCCTTCTGCTCTCTCCAATGTCAGATAGACGGAAGTGCAGTAGCCAGACAAAAAGCAGCTACTCCCATAGGTTTGTATACCGCACTACTGGTTGCGTAGTGCAACACGAATCTGTGCGTATACAGTTGAACTGTATTTATAATTGTAACACTGTTGTCTCTCGCACAGAAATGGAGAGGGCTAGAAAAAAAATATCTTCAAACAAATAACACTCCAGTTGTCGTGGCTATCGGCATATTTTTCTTGCATGGTCCAAAAGCCCGAACTAAGGCTCGGAAAACACGATGTAGCTTACGGCGAATCTACTGTGCACAACAGTAATCAAAATGAGTCATCAATACTTCATTCACTGCGTCCTTATTTTCAAATGAGTTAGACGTGTGTCTTCCGCTCTGCTTGGAGTTCCTCAAGAAAAACTCATTTTCCTTTGTCCCTCATGTCAACTAGAGTCAGACATTCAATCAGAGACACACCCGGGGATACAAGATGCTATTCTTTGGAATGTGTAATATGCTTACGATGCCAGATCGATGCAGCACTACAGGGTCGGAACACCGCACCACGCTGGTCATAGTGCAACTGAACAGCTACGGCATCAAGGTCGCAGCGTTGAATGATACGAGGTATGCAGCCCAAAGTAGGTTCTGAGAAGCGGGTGCTGGTCACACATTCCAATGGATGTGTTTCCCGGTAGAATATGCTCAGGAGCACGGTGTCTGTTTTTCGGTAGCTGACCGCATCAATTACTTGACGGTGGGTGAGTCACGCGGCCTCAGTCTTCGAATTGTGTTCATTCGTTTGCGACGCAGTCATGATAGATCTGCTACATTTTTTTGGTATTTATGATCCAATTGCGTGTCACACTGATGAGACGAGGGACCGATTTTATGATCAGCAGTCCGCTACAGTGTGCCTCCCACCGGTGATTGCCCGATTGTTTGTGGCTTGTGCGTGACTGGAACGCGCGATTTGTAGGCTACTGAATGGCCTGGTCGGGATTCCTCGGATTCTGTGTCACTGGTGTTGTGATTGGGAGCGGTGATCATCTGTTTCACGTGTTTTTTACTTATGATTTCAGTTGCTTCATTATACCCAGAGTATTCATAAGAAGTCAAGGTTGCAAACAGCTGTTTTCGGTAATTCTCATCAGGCATATACACTTACAAGAGATTCATCAGGTTTACATATCAGACAAAAGCATGGTCATACGCAATGCTGATAGGCATGGTAACTATGGGTGACTGTCTATCCGGGTGGTGGTTGGTTTGTGTGTGTGTGTGTGTGTGTGTGTGTGAATGTGTTGTGTTTCTAGGGCCGGTGTCTGGAAGAATCACAGCCTGAAGATGGCCACGAAGCTGTGTGTCTACCGCTCAATGGTGCTGTCTGTACTGCTGTACGGCAGTGAGACGTGGACACTGTATCAGCGGAACGTGAGCTATTTGAGCCGTTTCCATGTTCAGTGTCTGAGGCGCATCTTGGGTATTCGGTGGTCGGACATGATTCCGAACACTGAGGTACTGCGGCGAGCGGACATGGACGGGATGGAAGCCATGTTGATGCTGAACCAGCTCCGTTGGCTCGGTCACGTCCGTCGGATGGGCGATGACCGTATCCCGAAGCAGTTACTGTACGGACAAGTGAAGTCAGGTAAGCGAAATCCCGGTGGCCAGAAGCGGAGGTACCAGGATGTTGTGCAGGTAAGTCTTTCACGTTGTAACATTGATTTTAGATGTTGGGAAGATTTGGCGTTGAACCGGACGGCCTGGAGGAATACGGTTCGGGCGGGCGGCCGAGCGTTCAACGAGCAACTATTGCGTGGTCGCGAGCGGAAGCGTGCGGTACGCAAAGGAACCATCGGTGCCATAGGTCGCGGTGACGTGACTATATGGCGTTGTGATGTGTGCGGCCGCGAATGCGCTGGCCGTTTGGGGCTGGTAGGTCACCAACGTACTCATAGTACCCCGTCGGCGAAGAGGCGGCGAGTACGCTAGGCTCAGGTAGGTCATATCGGTATACCTATTCTACTTCTGTTAATGACTGCATCGGCCAACATCGTGGTCATTGACAATTAATCCGCTCTTCTTTTCAGAAACCTGAGTGTCTGTGGTCTTCTACCCATTCTTTTCTCCGGCTTTGTTGATGTAATGTATGATGAATGGTCTGCCTGGCTTTTCATAGTCCAATGAGAACACTGCTTTTCATCCTTTTCTTCTCTGGGATGCACTAACCTGCACTCCTATACTGCAAGGCTTCTTGTATTACACTTCAAAAATCTTTCTTCTCAGTGTAGATCTCGTCATTGCAGCCTGCCTCTCTGTTTAGTTTCCGAGAGATAAGAGTTTCATTTCCTTATTAGCCAATCAAGTGGCTAACCAGCATTGGCCGGCTGGACACAAAGGCCCCACTGGCACACCTCCCGGTCTTATTCCTTCGGGTTTACACTGGATATGTGGTGTGTTGGTGGAACTGCAATCGGTACAGCGCAAGAGAATTGCAGTGATGGCTAAGCGCAGGCGTCCTTTGGCTTCGGTCACTGTGACAGGCCAACCGTGTGAATGTGTTGTGTTTCTAGGGCCGGTGTGTGTTAATTGGGTCGCTAGGCCACTGGGCTTCAGGTGGTTTACACATAGTTGGCCACGGGAGGTGTAGGGCCTGTATGAACTTCTTTTGGGCGCACAGTTGGGAGTTGCAGAGTTTGATAGCAATCGCCTCTGTCGTCGACACCAGTTTCACTCTGACAACTCGGGAATGGGCTTGTGACACTGTATGTGATTTTGAACGCTGTGTCGGGCCTGATCTGATGACCTGTGTCGATCAGGTGCGATCCGATTGCACTCGCGATTGGTTTCGTCATGCCATTACGTCGCCATTTCGGAAGGTGCTCACGGATCCTGTCATAGCTTTTCCCAACGTAACCGGCTTGACAACAGCAGTTGCGAGAATAAATACAGAATGACGAAGAAAACTTCGGTAACCTATGTTTCAGATGTGACACCCATACCGGTCGGCTCTTAAATGAGATGATCATTCGTGCGACGTTGTGGGTCTTGGTCAGAGCATTTGTCAGCCTGCGACTGATCAGTTCACTAGCTGCGTCAGGCTGATAAAAATGGACTTTTTCGCTACTGTTTCTATCGTTGGTTGAGTAAGTTTACACTTCACATTCCTCTCTATAAATCTCTCTGGATATCCATTATGGCTCAGTATCTCCCGAATTCGGTGTAATTCGCTGTCTATAATGTCTGCCGTGCATATCCTTCTCGCTCTATCAGTTAGACAGCCAATCATATTTCGTTTTTGTTTTAGTGGGATAAAGCTTAAGAAGTTAGTGTACTGTTCCGTCCACGTCGCTTTCCTGTGAACGGATCTTCGTAGGGTGCAATGAAACATCAAGGAAGGACAGTCTGTCATCTTTCTCCTCTTCCAGAGTGAATTGTGTATTCGGGTGTGCACGGTTAAATGCCAGTACAAGGCCATGCGCATCAGTGGAGTCTTTGATCACGCCGAGTATGTCGTCTACATATCGTCTATAGAACAACAGCTCGGAAATTGTTGATCCTAACTGATTATGTTCCATTTTTGCCATAAATACGTCTGCCAACAACGGACCTATAGGGGACCCCATCGCTTCTCCGTTTTTCTGTCTATATATTTCACCGTTGAACTGAAATTGGACGTAGTGTGTGCAGAACAACAACAATTCCTTCAGATTTTTGACCGGAATAACAACTTCTACTTGATTCTCTTCTGTATTCTCATAAGTATTCTACTGTTTCCTTAGGCGGCACGTTTGTGAATAAAGCCGTAACATCTAGGAAAATCATGGGGTGATTCTTAGTGTCCAGAGAGTCGACCGAGTCCACGATCTGAAACGTATCTCTCAGGCTAAATGGAGTTATTCTCGCTCTGACTGGTTCGAGTATTAAAACTAGCCATCTGGCTGGACTGTGGTAAGGTGAATTGTTCATGTGAAGAATTGGGCGTAATGGCAGCCCATCTTTGTGATTTGTTGATCACAGATACCTGATTTCAGGTGTATGCGTTGTAGATCACATCTTGAGCCCATTTGCGACGTAGTCACCACGACTTGCTTGAGTATGTGATCGTGTGACAGCATAGTGTTCACAAAGGACGTATCGTGCGAATGATGCGCGCAGTTGAGTATAACACAGCTGGTCACGTACTAATTGTTTACCCCGGTTTTCAAGCCTGTTTTTTAAAGGCCATCCTGACAACTACAAAAATTTGGTTTCAACGGATTAGGCAACACTAAGACAAAGGTTGCTTTTCAAGGTGTAGTTGCTGTTGGTGTGCAATACGCTTTTATATCCACTACCCCGAGGATATGTGACAACAGCAGATCACCATAGCAACCATTGGGACGATGGATATTCAACGTCAGGATACCGCTGTCTCGTTCGGCGACAACAACGCAGCTATGTATAGTTTGATACGAAAGTAGAATGAAGCGTTTGTTGTTTCTATACTGGACCCAGTCACTGAAGACAAAAAAAACATTCCGAATTGTTTGCTATCAAGCCGCTGAATGGTTTCGCGGAATCAAAGAGAACTGATGGAAAATGCCGGATGAGTTGATGCAGGCCTAAGCTGACCGTTGACAACACAAGAACGTTTTATGATTTGCTTAAGGCAGTGTTTGGTTCGTCCGTCTAGACTGCTGAGGCACTGATTGACGGGGGCCCTGGATTTTTGTGCACTCAACTGGAGAAGATAATAAAAGTCAGGCACAGACATTTTGGCAGTCTACTGAACCCGCTGGCTACCACAGATTGAATGACTGTGACTAACCTGCTGCAACGAGACGTCGAAGTACCACTTGCTGTCAAGTCAAATCTAACAGAGGTGCAAGAAGCTACGAAACAATTGCAAAACGGAAAGACTACAGGTGAAGATGGGTTGTCAATGAAACTTCTGAAGCACAGCGGCCCAGTTTTGGAACGTATTTCGCTCCAGTTGGTTCTTCATATCTGTGAACAGGAAGTATTCCCTCAGGAGTTCTTTGGCGCTCTGATCGTACCATTTTTTGAAGTTAAGGGTAGCGAACATCGGGTGTCAGTCTACTGGGCTGTGCCAGAAAGGTACTATCATGAATGCTGTTAATCCGACTTCATGCAGAAGTTGGGGAAACATATAAATACGTATGTATATGTATATATACCAAGCGCTTACTGATCTACCAGAAGGCCATTCTAGGGTCAGTCCTGTGCAAGTCTTTCCAGTAATTTCCCACTGCAGTATGCCAAAAAGTGGCGCTGTTCTCCTGCAATCCGTTTTCGAGTGTAATTATGTCTGTTAACAACAGCACGCAGGTTTTTCCGTTTCGTCCTGCTCAGTCTGCTTGTGATTTCGAGCATCAGATTGTTCGGTCTATTTCTGCCTCTTTTCTTTGGTAGAGAGTTTTTTGACCAAAACTCAGTGTGATGGTGCGTGTTGTGTGTTTTCTCATTTTTCTGGCAATCATATGCACTTAAGTAGGTGAAGCGTAATCTATATGTGAACGGCATTCTCGTTTTGTGATGCAGCTGATCAACTGTCAAATGGTTCATGTTGTATGGGTCGCTGGATCGAGCGAAAAGGTTCAGATTTTGGTGTTTTTCTGTCAACTTTAATGCGGCTGATTGTCAGTGCATTGTTTTTTTTGCCTGCCACGTTAGTTCCTCAGTGTTTGGCCTTCTTGTTTTACTTCCCTACTTAGCTAACCTCATCCTTTTCTCACTTTTATGTACCCGCAGATTCACAACTCAGCATTGGACTCGTCGACTACCAGTGACCCAAATCGTGTGGCTCTCCATCTGATTGCCTTTGGTTGGCTCTTTAATCCGATCACTGCTGTCGTCTCTGTTCGCGGAAATGCTGAGGCTGTTTTAGGTATGTGTGTCCTCGGCTGCCTCTGGCTTATGCTCACTCGCCGCCTGTTTACTGCCGGCCTTCTGTTCGGTCTGTGCGTTCATCTGAAACTCTACCCTGTGATTTACGCCCCAGCTGTCTATTTGTGGCTCACGAGTCAATCCGGTCAACCTCTGCGGCCTCAGTCTTTTCGAGCCCATCTTTCGACCTTGCTACCGTCTAAAGCCCACTTTCGATTCGGTCTGGCTACGTTATTCAGTTTGGGAAGTCTGACGACCGCCAGTTACGTTTGGTTCGGTGGGTGGCGCTTTCTGCAACAAGCCTATTTGTACCATTTAACGCGTCTGGATATTAAACACAATTTCGCCCCGCATTTCTATCCACTCTATTTGCTCAGCGGGCTGCGATGGCAGGTGGACCAACTGTTCGCGATGACCGATGACATCGGATCTTGGACATTGTTTCAGTCTGGCTTAATGGGGAAGCTATTTGATCGTCTTCGCACTTCCATGATCGGATTCGCCATTGGTGACACTTCCAAATCGGCTGGGCTTTCAGAGTGGCTTCGCTCTCAGGCCATTCTCAACGCACGATTGCTGGAGCGTCTGTTCAGTACGTTTGCTCTGCTGCCGAGTCTGGTGCTTATTCTGGCATTTGCTTGGAAGCTTCACAGGCAACTAAGTCTGTGCTGGTTCGCCATCACCTATGCCTTCGTTACGTTTAACAAGGTACGGATCGTTTTCAACTCTAAAATGTGCCTTGCCCTTTTGCAGGGCTATTATTACATGTGATCGATGCTGGCAATGACAGTTGGAATTTATTTGAAAACCATGACATCAGGCAGTCGTTAATCAGAAAGTATTTTAATCGTTCTTCATATGAAAGGTATTCTTTCGTTGTGATATTAAAATCCAACTGTGGACCGGTAATTCTTCAGAACTAGACGATGACACTATGTTGTCAAATGCGTTACTCGCACGGCGCATTCATCTCTTTGTTTATGATCAAATTCTACGTATGGGGTGCCTTCCTCTCAGTCGTGCTTTCTCTATCATTCAAACTCAGAGGTACTATGCTCAAGGTCCGTTCTTCTTCCATCAATCTTCTTCTGTTGAGGATTTCGTTCAATGTCATCCGTTCGCCTTGAGGGAACTGAAACTTTTAGCAATTCATACGAACGTTTCAGTACTAAACAGCAATAGTCGAGATTTCATACACGATCAAAACCACTCCTCTAAAAACTCGCCTGATCACAATAAAGATAGTTATTGACTTCATAGGGCGTTGGTTCTAGCAGCTCTTATTGCCACCATCTGTGTTGGTTGACCCAGAAAATTTTCTCGGATTACTTTATTACTTCGGTATTATAAATGATGAGAGTATGATTCTAAATCATCTTGATACTTTGTTTGAAGCTACTACATTCAGGTGGTAGCTGGTTTTTTTTTAAAAAAAAATCGTGCTACGAACGTGCTTTCGGATATTTTCAATATGATGAATAAGTTGTGTATATCGTGGTATGACTTTGTTACCTTACTTGAAACTGTTCGTTTAAAATCAGGTAGACGACAGGTCTTCTATATTCGGTTAGCGCCAGGAACTGCTCGAGATCCTACCACCTTCCCTACAGTGACGCACTTATATTCAATATCGCCGATTCATTTCTGCCATTCACCACGGGCATCCCACGTACACAGAAACTTCATCACCTTGAATAACGCAGTGTGTTGTGAGCGTCGGAATTGAGGATTATTTCCTTGCTCTTCAGACTCCGACCATTTTACCATGGCAATTTCAAGTCACATCATTCCAATCTCCAATTCACGACAGGTCGCCGGGATTAATAATTTGCTCGTGTGCTGGAGTCAGTTATCGAACTGTTGATACCAACGACCGGCTTGTCCGGTTACGTGACTCCATTTCAATCACGTCGGCAATGCAGAACGTAGTTGCCGTTTTATTGCTACATCAGTTCGGCATATAATCAAAAACGTGATTACTGAATCATGTAATCATGACCTGCTGATTTTTCCAGGACAGCTGGTCTGCATGTGAGTCAGAGCAGGTTAGGAGAAGATGTTTTTGCTAGGCTGCTTGTACACGGAATCCTAAAGCCAGAATTGAGTTGTGCACTATAGTCCTAAATTTCGAATAACCATTGATCAGGTGACTTTTCATCAAAACGCACCTGGAATTATATGTGCGTTTGAGAGCGGATAATGGAGTTACACCTTATGGAAAATACTTAAATGTGACGCTCTCCATCGGTTGTTACTGACAGAAGCACGACCATTTTTGCATTCTCGATCACTGTTGTACACCTTGTGGACGTATCTGAGTTATCTGTCATTTGTGTTCCTAGTTTTTTCCGCATCTGGGGATTCTCAGCTTCTGATCATCCAGGCAATAGTCAACATGGTTTTGATGGGGATTATGTTTAAGTTTGGATTTAACGGCATTGAATGGTAACTGCTTACCTCTGGAATACTGTGTAATTGGACTCAGTTCACAGTACATTCACGTTTTGCTCACCCAATAGGGTTCACCCAATATTTATGTCAACCATCATTGAGTGGCATTGGTGGTTTGACAATGCTTGACAAATCAGGGATGTTTTGAACAAGGCTAGGACGGGACCCCTCAGTCATTGACATCCCTAGTGGAGAAGACATTTCACTGTAAAGCCTCAGGGTCGCCTTTATAAGATGACTATGAGAACAATGTTTCTTTACGGCCGTGATACGTGGTCTCCTAGGGTAGAATACGTGATCTTTCTTTAAGTAATCGACTGTCAATATCTGATTTCCACTTCTGGTTTCCATCGGAATGCACTGCCAAATAGGCAACCATGGTCCTAGTAAGCAAATGTCTGGCAGTGAGTGTCAAGTGATTTCATCTACCTAATCTTGGAGCTTGCACGATTAAGATATCTGCTAAGAATTCCGACTAGTTATGTGCTACACCGAGCAATTTTTACCGACACTGCAGCTGACTGGATTACAGCGCGAAGTGGCGAGGTAGTGGCCTTAGACAAGCTAATAAAGTCAGTTTCTAGAAGGGTGTCAGTTTGGTGAGGTTCATCTCCCTGACTATGGGTTCTTGCGGCCCCTCAGGATCAGGGTTTGGAGGCATTATACGGGATGGCGGCTGATCAGGCTCAGTGACAGAAACGCTACCTTTGTTCGGCTATTGTCTGTGAAGTGGATCCAATGAATGATTACATTTATTAACTGAGGATGCCGCCTTGGCATATTCAAGTTCTACGCTGGACATATTTAGACGCCTAACGAATGCTATTCATGAATTACGCGGATCATTTGCAATTTGTTGCAATTTGTGCCAATCGTTAGTTCATTTCGTAACAATTAGTTGGGTTTGCTAAGGATCCTATTCAACTAGGTAACCTCTAAAGTATTGCTAAAACATATAAAGTGGATGCACGCCAAGCAATCCACTCGGGTGCGATAACAGGCTAGTCCCTTTCGTTTCCCTCTGTTGATCCCTACCAACGTCTATTGTTAAATGTGAGTGACATGCGTGAATGTTTAGCGCACGATTTCGCTCACAAAATGTTGACTATTATGGATAGGCGCCTAGAGGAAAACTTCTCCAACCACTGTAGCACTTTGCGTAAGAAGACTGGAATTTTTAAAGACGATTGTTCCGAAGCCTTTTTCACATGTCGCAACACCCGATTGACACTGCGTAGCCATGGTCACGGCGTTGCCAGTGGCAACGCAGTAGATATATATATATATATATATTTGAAGGGAGTAGAGATCAAGGTAACAGCTGACGGTAATTTCGAGTGGACACAACCCACATTCGATTTCAACCTTCGCATTCAGATAAGTTTCACCCTTGATAACTTCGTGATGTGTGAAATTCCCTACATCAGGGCCTCCTAATTACGATTCTGCGTCTTGTGTATCAACGTCCGCATTGTAGACTGTCAGCTCTCTAACCTATGAGAAGCGTTAAGTTGATGGACGGAAGCGTTGACTTCAGTTGTTCCATCCGCTAGCACCTAGTTAGGACATGGTCTATGAGCTCTCACAGTCAACTGCGGGTTCTGCATAGAAAACCTCCTGAGATGTTATGCCAAAGGCGTGTTTCAATGAACTACAGTTTTATTTTCTTCCTGAAATAAATTTGGTTTGAAATGATTTTTATTAGGATGACGCTGTCTTCTCCTTGGTTGTTGGTGCACCTGGTTTGGTATTTCATCATAGGATGTCTTCTGATCTGGTTGGTGAATAATCGCGGATTTGGTTGTTTTTAAGGTGAGCATCATTCAGATATATGTTTCCGTATTGTCGTGTTTGTAGCCTGTTGTAGTCTGTTACCTCACTAGTACCCAGCACATGAGGTATAGTCATCTTGGTGGTGTATGTTTGAATATAGACGTAGCTGCTTTTAGTAGTTAAGTCCCTTCGCAGTTAGGCATTACTGAGAACTAATGATGTATTGCTGCCTATGACGTGGAACGGTACGTTTGTGTGGAGAGCTATCTCGTTGAGGCTAGCTTGCTGTCGATCCTAGCGACTCTTACGTTTTCACCATCTCCGTATAACGGTAAGAATTCGCCGGTGTGTCTCGGAATATCATGTTGGCTATTCGTATTTCCCATGGTTTTCTTGTTTTTGTTCTGCCAATTTTGGCAGGTCTGCACTTCGCAATATTTCCTCTGGAGTCTGGTTTTACTGCCCCCTGCACTGGCTAATCTGAGACTACCCGCAAAGAAGAATGTGTGTGTGGCGGTCTCTGAGAATTTGTTCGTATGGTATGGCGCACAATTACTGTGGCTGGCTGCGGCATACGCTTTGGAGTTGCGAACACCGTCTTCTACGTGGATGGCTCGGTATGGTTGGCTCTTGGTTTGGTCTGCCTCTGGTCTATTTTTCATCTGCAACGTCTGGCTATTAAGACGTTTGCTTCGCTGGCGGAAAACTAACGCTTACAGCTCTGCTGAATCGACATCCGACACTATCACACTCTCTGGTGATACGGTCGAGGACAAGAAAACCCAGTAGCACGAAGTTTACGATTCTAACCTGGACATTGTTTATGCTCATTCTGACCGTCCCTTTTGCGTTGTGCATGACGTTTATCGTAGATCTTGATTTTCTACACGGATTTACAATCGTTACACCTCTGTTTGTTGTGTTCCTCGAGGTGACCTTTTATTCCTCATTCTTTTCTCCGTTATGTGTCTATTTCAATGCGTATTCTATCCCAGTTTCAGTTTAGACTATTGCATTTTTGAATCTCTTCCATCGCATTCATCCGAAAATACCGTCGGACTGTGCAATCATCAGCCCATACACAGTCGGCAAAGGTTGTTTATTCTAACTTCTAACTGTGATGGTTAGGGGCTACAGGTTACTAGAATCATCTGGTTAGTTAGTATTTTGTGGAACGTTTTTAATTCGCGATAACTCTGTCCATTACTCGGTCATCGTTTCGAGCGTTGATCACCTTGATTGCTCTTTGTTAGGCACCCTGAGAGTGTACAATCTCGCGTGTGCCCTATGTTGCGTAACATGCTGCTGTAACTAAAACTTTGCGCCGTAAATACTGTTGATATTGTTCATGATTCTCAATCGATGTGGTCACTGCCACCCACCAGTTGTGTGCACGCAATGGACTTCGAGCACTTATGTTTTTGTATGAGCGACAGATAGTGAAATTTAGAACTAACTAACTCATTGGTGAAGTATTTTTGCCATTTATGTCAAACTCAGCGGAGTCCATCGATCAGTATAGATTATGAGAACGCTCACGGAATTTCGAAACAGGCTGTTTCTATATGATTTCCGAAGGTGCTCGTTATGTCTGCAGTGATCCGAGGCCTCAAGTGTGGCTGAGATGTACGACAATGATATTATTCTCATACTGTTTACGTAATCTTAGTGTTCGGTCAGCAGTCCCTGAAATCAAGGGAACAACGAAATTGACACCCTAATTCGAAGGTCACTTACATTTGCTGGCATCTATCTGATTTACATAGACATATTTCACTCGATTTCTTTCGCAAGGAGCACTAGACTCAAGTTTTGCTCTTGTTAGAATCTTTCACTAGTGCCTATCCTTGTCATGACCTGAAGCGACCGTATTGAGCATTGTGAATTTGACCACACATTGAACATTGTCGAATTCTTGTATTTAAACACTCAAGAGCATTTGCTTGTGTTAAATACAATGTATCCGATCGCCTCGAGAGGATCGCTAAACTTGTTAAGCACTGGTCAGCAATCGTTTCATAAGAACCTGCACTGGAATCCAGAACCACATTGTGCAAAAACTTCTGACGAGTGAAATTCGAGTTTACTACTTTTCGAAGAAAGGGACTGACCGGAGGAACCTATCTGAATGTAATCGGACGTAAGCGGCGTTCACTTTTTATCGGTCACATCCTCCACTACTTATCAGTAGTTAGGTCAGTAGTGTTAAACTTTTACATGAGGTAATACATATCAAACATACTTCATCACATCAGTGTTCCGCTTCTGTTGTTAACAGTTAATTGGTAATCGCCGGCCCACCACTTCAAAAACGTTGCGGGATGGGCTACCTGTTAAAGAACAGAGGGAAATGCAAGCAACCGTTCATCTTTACTGTTAGTAATCGATCACCGGCCGATACTGATTCTTTATCGCTACACAACTATCGGAACACAAGGTAAGACAAACGGGATTTAGTCATGTGAGAGGTGGGAAGAATAGGATCTTTGTATTTTAACTCAACCAGTCAAGTGAGGGAACGAGTTACTTGTGAAGGTGTTAGGAGGCGCATCTCCTAACGAAACAATCAGGACGCATCGCACTACTTCGATCAGCCGACCCAGCTCGGATGGTATGGTCGTGGACAGTGGTATGGCTCCACTCAGCCAATCAGATTGCAGCCGTGTGGTGGGACGCATGTGCGCTATCTGGGCTGTTTTCTCACGTCGCTTTCTGATGCCCCCTGTAACGTGATTTGTTCCGATGCTGTGACAGCCATATATGACTGTTTTATTTGGTTCGCCCTGTGTCTGTCGGCCATTTATGTTAATCGTTTCGTCCTGTAAATTTAGAGCTTCTGTGGCCTAGTTTTGTCTCGCTCTTCCAACAAACGGTGTTACCCCGTCTCTTCTCATTTCTCGGTTTTGTTCAAACGAATGAACGCGTAACCAAGACGACGATCCCATAAAAGGTAAAGCGATCTTCCTAAGATTCCTTTTTAAAGACTTTCACTAAACTCCAGCAATCATACTTCGTAGCCGATTCAGTGAAATACTGCTCATGTTCACCGCACTAAATCCGATTTTTTTTCCATCTCCGGGCTTCCGCTACGGACTCTGAGTCTCGAAGATTCCAGTTTGGGGAAATAATGGAACATACAGTCACCACCTCATTGAAAACTGTCTTCGTTTGTCTGCGCCGAGTCTTTTTCTCACGGACTGTACTCCCTGTCGCAATACCGGTGACGGTTACTCTGTGTGGCAGGCGATAAGCCTGCATTCTCAACAACTCCATCGTTGAAGTATCGGTAGAGACTGGACTCGAACTCATTTGATTTTGGCCAACTATCTTCAATCGTGCGTACTTATACTTTGTTTTGAAGGAGCGGTTTCGTTTGAGTACGCTTATTTCTTCAGCTAACCCCACGGGTTCCATGAATACAACTCATGAGATCAGGTAAAACTCCTCTCTACATCGAACAATGATAGGGGACGATGAAGTGTTCTTAGTAAGAGGGGCGTAGTTTTTTTTGGAAGAAGCATTGATATGTTCGATCGTACTTCATTTGTAGTGAGCCTAAATGAATCGACAAACATCTGAAACAGACAACACGTATTTGGTGAAAAAACTATTGAGCAGCCTCACCTGTGTTTGTAACTCAATCTGAAGCTAAGTTGCGTCGGTTTCAAATTTGTTCCACTTTTGGAAAAAATCTGATCCATTATCATCCAGTTCAGCTGGCTGCTTGCAAAATATCTTCTTTCGTATTGAGCTTCCGACACTCACTAACGCTTCTGGCTCTTTGTACAAGACTAGCCAACAGACCTTCTCCATCTTTCTAATTCTTTCAGAAATAATTGTAACTTTGGCTTCGCGGATTTTCGTTACCCTCAGCGCTTTCACCCGTTCAGAATTTGTCTCCACACCTATCACCATTTTTTCGGGAATCCTGACTTATACTCGGCCTTTGGCTAATTCACAAGATTTTAACTATTTTTCAACGTGGAGATTGCTATCCACAAAGCGGAAGTCGGCTCGGAGGACAGAACTGTGGGAAAGACAATCGAAAGTGGCAGTATGTAATTAAACGTCTTCCGACGATTTTCATGACGCAAAGCAGGAGAGTTTCTCTAATCGAAGCAGTTCCTTGTGTTCTTTTCCTGCTGTAGTTCGATGCGCGAAAGCAAAAGTCTTCTTGCTGCCTCGGTGATGGAGTAATTGGTTGTTCATTGTGCCATAAAGTTACAATAGATTGAAAAGCGTTCTTTGCTGGCCGTGGTGGAACACTATATTGCAGTCGCATACAGTCAGTGTACCTTCTTCAGAAGGTTTAGGAATGTTCTTTTAAAGAGTGAAAAGGTTCGTGTTGCTAGATTTGGAGAGATACCATCTACCCAAAGAGGTTAAGCTCTATTTGCAGGACTTCACTTCACTTAGGGTATTTATCTGGAAGATCCGGAACTGCTGACTGAGGTGTCAGGTCACTTGTTGGATCGGAATCGGACAGGCAGTCTCGCGCTTACACGCAATCACGCGTCCCAACTTATGCCAGATAAGTCATGCTACAAATTAACCAATCACGTGTACTACTGCTTGCCGATTCGTCAGTTTGTTATTGATCGGTTGTCTTGGGTTATTCATTCTTTATATGCCTGTACCACGTAACCAATCGATACACCTTGTACTTGAGTCTTACCAACCCGTACTCCTTACCCGTGCGGGACGATTTAACAGTTGGCGACGGAGATGGCTGAAACAGCATTATTGGAATTATTACAGCAGCAACAGAGGCAAATGCAGCAACAACAGGATCAGATTGAACAGCAGCAGAAAATGATGCAGCGTCACCAGCAAGTCTTTTTGGAGCAGCAGCAGCAGACGAACGCTAAAATGTTTGAGTCACTCACAACACAACTAACCGCCCTGACTACGTCACGTACAGCCGCTATTTCGGAACCAAAACTGAAGGAGACCTTGGCAACCAGCATTCATGAGTTTATGATCCAGATAATGGTGTGTGGTATCAGCGTTACGAAGACATTTTCCTAGTTGATGCAGCCGTGTTAGACGAATTCGCCAAAGTACGCCTCTTAATGCAGAAATTAGGTGCAGCTGAACATGCACAATATTGCAACTATATTCTTCCACAGAAATCTCGTGACTTCACTCTGAAAGACACTGTTTCGAAGCTTTGTTCTATTTTTGGTGAAAGGACATCTGCGTTTAACATTCGATACAACCGTCTGAAAATCTCTCGACACGCTACAGAAGATATCGTGACGTACGCTGGTAGAGTAAACCGACAGTGTGAACGTTTCCAGTTAAAACAGATATCGGACTCACAATTCAAAGCTTTGATATTTGTTGCCGGGTTGACATCTTCAGAGGATGCTGATATACGAACGCGTCTTTTAGCAAAACTGGATTCGTGTACAGACTTCTCAGTTCAGGATTTAACGGCAGAATACTTGCGCCTAGTGAATCTTAAGCACGACTCACAAATGTTGC
>QNGE01000530.1:144959-225169 GCA_008508345.1 Paragonimus westermani | reverse complement strand
GGCGCAGTGGTTAACACGGTTGCCTCATGATTGGAATGGCCGGAGTTCAAATGGCGGCCGTGGCAAGGATATGCACTACTGACGAGCTCTATCTAATGAGAGCGAAACTCGAGTCTAGTGCTTGTTTTCGAAAGAGGCTGGCTGGAAAGTCTATCTGGATGTGAAGGCTGCGATCAAATATGAGTGATAATCAAGTTGAAAGCAATATAATATCTCGTAGCGGTAGAGAAAAGCGTTGATGAATCGTATCAACGAAATGCAGTGCTTTAAAGAGTTAGTATCATTTCTGACTGCTGGGGATAATGGTGTAGTTAGTAGGTGATGATTATGGTTAAAGTATTTGGCTGCTAAGCTGGGCGATCAAACAGGACGTCACAATTTTCTACTCAATACGTTTGTCCGTTGGTGATCAAATTCCTATGGTTCATCTATGGAGCAAACTGAATGTTCGATTCGTCCGAAAATGCGTGAGTTTGATTTAAAAAGTTGTCAGACAACGAGATTGTGATAATGCCTTGTACATATTGATAACATTCGTGTTGTGAATTCTAACTTGGACTAGCAAACAAATCGGATAATGACGATAAGAATAATGGGACAACACCCCCTCGTTATTTCTTCAGATTAATCGATTAAACAAACTGTTGACAAAGCTGAATCAATATATGTTCGCAGAATTGTACAGGGAAACTTTAGTCCATTTACACGTGTGCTGTTTTCGCGTATTAATGAAAGAGTCATATTTGTTAGACTGTAGCGTGCTGGGTGGTCTTTAGTTTCCATCTCACGTGGTACACGTTTTACCGGCTAAAGTCCCCGTGTCGATGGTCAATTTGAGACACGTTTAAACCTTATTTGCAATGGGGTTAGAAACAGAATCAATGAGAACTGAGGTCTATTGTTCGGGGGTGACTTACATTGATGTATTTCGGACGAGTGAAATGCGAAAACCGTTGGTTTTCATATCACCACGAAGTAGCCCGTATGGTAAATATTAGCTGTTCACCTTTAGTTGTCGGTCTCAGCTGAACTTTGTTACAAACCATAAGACCGACAACTAAATGAGTTACTCAGCACTAATTTGAGTGTCCAACCATTACACGGCTTGTAACGTAATCACGACTGTATCATGGACTCCAGTCTAAACGAGAGAGTGACAATCCGTTCGAAGTCATTTTGTTTCCAGAGCCAAACATCACTGTTCCCAACCATCAGAGAGCCCAGAATCCTAAGGACTTTAACCCTAGTAGTACTTCCTATCCCTCTGCGGTCAGATGAACGAACAGGTATTGCATCACTAGGTGTCATTTTCATAAGTTCTGTTGTCTGTATCAGTCTCAGTAATGTGGATCGTTAGACGATCGTTCTGACCATACGTTACATCCGCTGAACAGGGTTCGTTCAAGTCACAACCGAAACGGTCAGCTTTAGGAAGATGATCGCTAGGGAAGAATTTTGTTACGCACTCAGAATTAACGACTATTGTTAGGAATTTCGCAGATATAAAATCCACTAGAAATAACATTTTTTTTCTTTTAAAGGTGTCGGGGAATTCGCCAGTTCCCCGAAAATATTGTGTGCCGAAGGCCAACAAAGTAAACTGGCGAATGACCTACATAGTTGGCACGGTCATGCGCCATTTCGTCTTTCAACCCTTGTGCCAAATCTCTGGCACACTGTCCGGAGGTCAGTCTTCTCTCTGTGTTAATGCGTTAGCCTCGGGTGGTTGGGTTGGTCGGGAAGTCTCGAATTAGTCGTGCATTTCCCGTATTCGGTCGTTCGTTACCGTTGACTGTCGTTCCGTTATACGCCGTTTCACTGACCGTTTTTCCGTTATCTTTTTAAGTGCTCGTGAGACGTTAAGCAAGGTCTATAGTCGTTAATTATTTTTTAGGTTTTCCCTTTTGGATCTCTATCAGTTTGTACTCAGCCTCTACCACACTGAGTAGTAAGTGAGTGTACGGAGAAGAACAAACATGTAGAGAGGATTGCAAATATGAGTAGACCCTATATGTTCCGTACTAAAATATCCATCATCGTAATGGTTATTACTGTCTCTCGTCCTGACTTCTGTGTCAACATGCCTGCAAAACCATGTGCACAGTTTTGTAGACATTTGTCCAGGTCAATGGTACTTGATTGTAAACTTTTCTACACAGCGAGCTCATCTCTTGTTCTCCATTTCTATTTATTCGGTTGGTTTTACACGTATTTTCGACACAACTTATACCCAGTAGCCGAACTATCTGGATTTCGGCCGGATTCGAACCAGTGGTAGGACTATTGTGTCCAGGCGCAGCAGGTGCTTGACCAAATGAGCTATAAATCCATGTTGGAATGCCAACGGTTTCATATTCCGAGAGGCGGTTGATCTGGCTGTAAAAAAACGCATACCATCCAGTAAGCTTCAGCACTACTTTTGCTTGTCTATGCTTGTCCCTAACGCACCGAACTCGTCTGGATGTACAAATTTTCGACAATGCAGTGTTTCCTTACTTATATCAAGCGCGAATTATTCACTGCTAGTCGATACTCTGACATAGATATAATGGGAACACTGACCTTCTGTGCACGTGCACTGGGACATTCAATGTGAATTAGAGTGCCAACTGCCCTGCAAGCAGTGTGAGCTATTTTCATGATCACTACTTCCACGATAGTGTGGTGTACAATACAACTGTTCATGGATTCTGTTGGAGAGGACTAAATTGGAGATGACTGCTGTTAGATAGTCGAGTTGGCCTCTCAAAAGATGTTACATCAATGGTATTTCTCGAAAGACTAGATCGAAGTTTTCTCCGTAGTGGAGGCGGTCCACATCCAAGAGATGAGGGCACTGGTGTAAGGAAAACTGCATCTGTGTTGGCATTACCCTCATTTTCCGTTCACACAGCTCCCGTTAGCCGTTTTTCGAACGCCACCCAGCCTCGTTTCCCCGCATTAGTCCGAATTTATGAACCATTGTTGTGCAAAACTGATAAGCGCTTCTTGATGTTAAGTGATCGATACTTCATCTGACTATGAAAAAGCATCACATTAATGCGGATTGCTATACACATTTGAAGTGTTTATCTTCAGATTTCCCAACGTTGTAACGTCTTTGCTGACAGTTTAAATGGCCAAATAATCCATTTGTCGATTGGAGGTATTCACGGCCTACACGTAGTAGGTGATATTTCGCATTCGAATTTGGTTGATTATTACCAGCGAAACGATAGTTTTTACCATCTAACCGGCTTTAATCGCACCAACGCCACCTTTAAATTTACATTTCGAATTGATGAATTATGTTTGCAGAAGCTGGCTCATTTGGATGCCGTTACAGTATGATTTATTCTAATTTCTCGACAGCACGGTTTGCGAACAATTTTAATTGCCGTCGGTTTTGGTCAGTCGATTCTATTAGTCTTCAGGGACTGAGATTACGCAATCAGGAACAAGGAAATGTTTCTGGCATTCCGCAATCCAGGAAGATTGGAAGCGTTCGAACTGAGGCAAAAGTATACATACGATGGGTTGCGCAAAACCCTTAAACAGTGTCCTAACCTTGTCACATGACTAACCTATATATGTGATGGCTGCGCATATGAGCCAAATGGATTTTCGTGATTGTCTGCGGTAACGTATTATCCCAGAAAGTCGCTTACGACTGCTGTGCACGTGGTTTTTGCGGTCGTTCGCTGATTAGGCCAGGTGGACCAAGTGCAACCGATCACGGGAGCGCTATAAACAGCTGATTTAGGCAAATTGTTCGATGGTGGCTTTTGAGTCAAAACGCAGTGCGACTGACTAGAGTACCCTTGGTCGACAATTCTAACTACAAGTATAGTGACGACTCTATTATGTGACTACCTCAATTTAATGAGGGAAGTGCATAGACGAACAGCAGACTTGATAACAGATAAATGAACATGGGTGAAACATCGATTGATGCATATCTTAATTACGGTTCACCAGACGACACTTCGTTTCAACGCGTCGATCGTGACCCGAGGATGTCATCAATGTTCGGGGGCCTGACTTGCTTAGGAAGAGGGTTGGTGAATGGCTAACAAGTGGTAAATCACTGTTAACAATGAACCACTTCATCGTTTTTGGAAAACTGGAGTGCACTTTGGAGAACCTATTACAAAAATGGACACACCTTTCCACGGACAATTTGGTTTGCATTTTATTCCTAATCCCCCAGAATTAATGCAATGGATAGGCATCTTGCAAATTTGGCAGCGCCAATGAAGAAAGGGGACTTGACGTGCAAGGTCAGAATTAGTGAGACTCAGAAACAGCCTTTCACTTAACTTAATACGAAGCAAATGAGAAGATTTCTGTTGTGAGATGAGATGCGAAAAATAACGGTGCACAAGACAATGTACTCTATTCTCTTAGTTATCATGAACTTTCCTTAGGAGAGTGATTGTGCCATTTCAGAACTCTTCACGACTGCGTTACATTTCAGAGATCTATGAGAAAATATAACTTTACCATTCTTAAGGAATGGAAGTTATTTTGTTCCGCTGCAAATGTTTCACTCAGTGTCCACGAAGTGGACCATGGCTAACGGTTGTCTGGAAGAGTTCATGTGGACCTCACCTCTTTGGATCGGAAATTATCCGAAACAAGTCAGTTCTTATCGAAGTTCGCTGAACAACAAGGTCATTCGTTGTGCTGAACTTGTTGTGGTCGAGTGGAGACCACAAGCGCAGATGTTAGGCCCGCGGGTGGGTCAAAACTCTTACGTTTTTTCTTCATATTAATCAGTTTCATGGGAAATTAATGCACATTTCGAGAGGACTATGTCGTAAACAACTGACACAAACTCAGTGTATTCTGCGGACATTCTTGTAATGACAGTCACCGATCAACTTCCAGAATTTTTGTCAACCAACTTGCTTTAACCAAACTAAGCTATGATGAGTTTGTCCCGTCCAACAGCCGGGTGAACCATGTTATCTAGAGTTTCCAATACCAATCGGTCTCATTCTCCAAAGTGTCGTTCGTGTTGTTTCACTTGCTTAAGTTTTGTAAGTAGAAAATCTTGGCTCGATTTTTCACGTTTTCCATGCATGGTGGTATCAATTTGGTTACAATCACCTCGGTCACACTCTATCACCTTTATATTGACAATTTTCATCGAGTTCTGTTTAACACTGTGAAGTTTTCTAACTGGTACTGTTAAAAGCAACTGCTTCCAACGGCGGTAGTTATCTTGACGTGCATAATTTCATCGCAAAAACCATATTTAGCTCACAGTTTCTCCCCTCGACCCTTTAATGAGTATCCTGCTGTTCTTTAGGTGACCTCTAACTCGAAGACTGATTTCTGTACTAGTGTGATTTTGGGATTTTGAATGCGTTTCAAGATCCACTATCCACTCCGACGCGAGACAGTCTACTCAGCTTTGCAGTGATATCTGAGAAATAAATAATTCAGCGGATATGAAGTGTAAGGCGAAGATTACTGGTTATTTGTTTATTAAATTTTGATTTCTATTGGACGGTCAGTAAAAAAGTCTTTACTTCGAATTCTAATTCTAAGGTCATTATCGTTAATGCCACTATTCAATACTTGTGCTGTGCTTAGACAGATGAAATCTATTATACAGCAGTGCTTAGATGAACAGGTCCCGGCTAGTTCTCGAATCAGGCTTGAGCCCGAACCTCCTAGACATTTAGTAATGGAACCACTGCCCTGAGATGCAATTACTGTGAGCGCGTAGTGAATACTCATTGAAGTTTATCAGTAGATCTTGAGGTGTGTCAACTGTTGGAAACAGTAGCATATGGAGGTATATTAGCAATGTGCAAAGGTCTGTCCATGTGTGAAGAAAACTGTTGCGACTCAGAGGTTGTGCAGCTGATTATGTACAATCCGCACCGATGAGTATTTCATAGTTGATGGGCCATCACAGACAGGTGCGTGCTAAGGATGAAACAGCTATCTGACTTCAACTAGCTCAAAACGACGATAGTAAATTGACCCGATCGCGCATCAAAGATTTCATTTAACGGTGATTGCAATGAATTAACCCGCTTACGAGCAGAACAAAAACAAAACATGGTTAAGTTGGAAATCACCAACAGTGGTTTCTCGAGAAATCAACAGGGTTCAGTGTTGAAGATTTACAAAGCCGTAAATAACACACTCTGAAACGCGGTAAACAGTTCGAAAAACAGAAGGTAAACAGGATAGCTAAATGAGAAGAACCGAAAACTAAAGACAGCTAAAACAAAGAAGACACTTACAATCGGGCAACAATGAGCGAGCTGTTCATTGTTCAGTATGGCGGTTTAACGGTCCATCAGACAGTAAGAACTGGATTCGGAGACTGGCATGTTTATTTTTAAGGTTCTCAAAGACCAAACCCTCCTAAAACAATCAAAAAAGGACCAAAAGATTCGAAAAATGGGAAATTGGGGATTGAAAATTTTTGAAAGTATGCAGAAAAATAAAGGACCAGTCACAACTGGGATCCAACCGATCAGATGGTTTAACAAAACAAAAACTCGAGATCAGAAGAACACAATGAAACATAGTGACTCAATGTAATATCACTGAACAGTTACAGCAAAAGTTATCAAGACCGAGAAGTTCCACTGATTATCGATTCCGGCTGCGATTAGAACTCAGAACTGGAATGAATAGTTGGGAAAGTTGTCGCGATGTCGTTCGGGTTCGTTAACCTTTCTCGCCCTGAAGTGCTTCTGCAGTAGTTGTTTATCGCGCTGATCTTCTCAATCTATTAGCCCGCTCGTGTGAAGCTTATATGATCAGATCTATTTTCATAAACGAATTCGTTCTGAAATAAACTGATTTTCATACCTCCAGTTAAACCAGAGAAGATTTTAGACTTCGTGGAACTTACCGTAGTTCCTTTTGTTTTCAATAGGTTTAGTTTCATTCTGTTTACTCAGAAATCCTTCGTTCCATAGGGTTTCGTTTGGAGCCTCAGAGAAAGTGAATCACCAATCCTGTACAAGATCAATTCTTCTGTCTCCTTACCTGTCTGAACACTTTCCAACCAAGATAATAAATTGGGTTAGTTGTGCTTCGTTGAGAAAACGGTCGAACCCAGCATTTAGCGAACACGAGAAATTGAACCTGCTCGAAATCTTTTCATCAACAAAGGTCAATCTTCCTCGTGCCGTTTAACGCTTCACTGATATAGTTATGTTGTAACGATCGTCACGTGTTGTAAAGACCTCTTCTAAAAGAGTTGGGTAGTTAGTACCTGTTTTCCATGGAAGTTTACTTCAGAAAGTTACCAGAAATCGAGCGATTAAACTGGATTTTCTGAATATTGTGCACACGATCCCTATGGTTATTACAAATTACGCACGGAACGTTAATGGAATTTGAAGAAATTGTGAATACACCGCTGCTTTTTGTAATCGGTTCGATTAAATATATGAAAATACTGATTCACCGGTGGTTGTCTTCCCATCTTGGTATGTGTGATTTACGATGATGGCAAATATTTTTTACAATAATCTGCATAACCGCATGTATTGCATCACGGATTCAACAAATAGCTCTCATTCCCCACAAAATTATCACTTGTCCACCGTTCTATGACCGAGACTGCTGCTTGCTGACATGAATGATCTTTGAAATTTTGCCTCTGTTTAAACGTTCTATGTGGCTCCTTTGGATCCGTACCACATTTTATCCAGCTTATGAGGCATATATATCGTATTTATGTATTTAGATTGCCTGATTCTCTGTAATTAGCATTCTGTACTTGATAGGCTGCTCCCTCAGCAAGCCAGCATTATAGGTCCCGCCGATTATCTGATTTCTCAGGTGCCTCATGAGTTACGAAGAGGTTTATGTTATATTCTTGACTTTGATATGGATTCACGAAAACTGTAGTTTGTTGCTCAAATAAAAGAACTGGAGACAGAGTGATCTGCGGTCTGAAATTAGATGAGAACCACTGGTTGCGGTTGCAATTTGTTTAGCTGTTCTACTGAAAAAGAGATTCACAAATTCGAGAATGTCACATTGTTGATCAGCGGATAGTATTCAAGTTGCCTGGCTCTCACAATAAACGTACACTGATAATATCAGTACACACCTCCATCGCACATCATACCGTGGTCCGAATTAGTAAGGATTTCGCCAAGTAAGGATGCATTTTACTACCAGTTGTTCCACAATAAACTAAAGACATGTCTTCAAAAAAGACAAGGCTCCCTGAATGCGTCGTAATAATCCACATCAACCCTATCCTTCCTTTAATCAGAGTGCATAAAATGACAGGGTAACTTTTATGGCACACAGTGCAGTTTGGTAACGAAAACAAAATCAACTACAGTCGAATAATGGAAATAACGGGAAAGATTTGTTCCCAGACGTCTACGTAGCGCCGCTATCAAATCACAGTCCTTTAAACATGAAGATTCAAAAGATTGTCCGAATCTACAGATTAACGTGCTGGCTATCTTTCTGCCGTTGTGTGTGTGTGTGTGTTTATGTCGTTGAAATGGAATCTTATCTGTCAACTCTGAAAAAGAACAAGGAAGCGCTCCCGCGCTACGCCATCAAAAGTGAATTTTCTTATATTTATAACTCACCGGGGAAACTGGTTATCCGGAACGACATTAATGAGAATTTAACAGAAACATCACCAAGTCTTCTGGTTGGTCAATCACCCCTAAACCAGCATCTATTAAACCTTTAAAAATTTAATAATGTAACGCTGAATTCCTCGAAAACATGTTTGCCAGTTCTGTTGTACTGAAGATAGCCGCATTGGTATTTCAGACTTATTTCTCAGTCGTCTACTTATTTATTTATCAAAAAGGTCATATATTTGCCAATAAGTTGCAATCAGTTACAGGTACACTAACTTCGATTCTCAAACTTTCGGACTTCAGTCGTATTAGCTGTTTTAGATATTGGATAGTCACCGATTATCCTAAGGAAATCGTTGTTATGCCTGGGACATTTCACTGAATTAAATTTTGTTCGGTTACCTTATCAAAGCACACAGTCACACCACGGACAGCCATTTTGGGTTATCGCCAGAGCCGAAATGAAAGTGTTCCATATTGCGATGAGCGTGTCGATTTCGGTATGTCTAGTATTAAGCTGTGAACCAGAGACTCTCTATAATCTCATCGTTTTCACTGCACCATTCAATAGTGATAAGAAATAACGTTCACAAAGTGTAGACTCATTGACCGCGTCGAAATCAGCATACACTTCCCGGTCTCTGCCAGAAATATTTGTATCTTCTAAACCTTTCTACAGCTTCTTCACGTTTCCTGTTGGTGAGCAACACTCTCTTAGGGATTGCATTTAGTCAGATGCTTTTGACTAACAGAGGCGTTCTGATTACGAAGATATCAACCAAAGTGAGCACAGTGACCCTGTATATTCTCCTTTTGAACTGGTCGAACACGCTGAACACTACTCACACGAAATTAAAGTTGAGCATTGTGTAACAGCAAGCCGGTTGTGTTTATTGTGGTGGCTTTCACATTTTAATCGTGAGGGATGGGGTAAATATTCTACGTCTACCTTACAGATTCTGTTTGGTAGTTACAATGGACCGAATGTGCGTGCTGCTCCGTTTGTTAGGCTGTATTTAGTACACATTAGTTGCCACTAATAATGGTCTAAAAGAATTTACTTAGGTGGGCTGGTAATCTTCTTGTTAGTAAACATACTCGCAATCAGCACCGATTAGTTTCTGAATTGTACTAATATTCCCAGAGGACATCTGGTCAGATGAGGGCATTTGATAATTTTAAACAGTGTTCGGGGGAAAGGCAGCCATAATCAGCTGACCAAGACAATAGAAACACGTGACAATACTTCATCCAATTCGTGCCATCTTCTCTCACGCCACCTAATGAACTGTTTCAGATATGACACTAAACCTCAATACTATATGCCATTAGTGCACAATAACTGATGCGTTACGAACAAAACACTTTTCTGTTCTACAACTGATGTGTTAATTTTAGCGCTACTATGGTTTATCAGTGGAACGCAATAATACGGAACGATCGATTTCTCTAATAACATAGGGTGGAGAAGAGTTAAACTGCCAACGATCATTTATAATGGCTACCACTTGTCCCATTTTGACGGTAAATCTGTGTGAACTACCGATGACCGACTCCAGAATGGAAGTGTCCCGTAACGTCGAAAGTGACGCCATCTCTAATGGGACCATTTATAATCAGCTGACTTATTATCCATTAACGTCCATCAGATCGGTGGTCGATCTTAGTGTCAAATCATTCTTACTAACACTAACACGTCGTGTGTATTGACAAGACATGCAGAACTACCCTGTAATCCATCCTCTTAGAAGGTCGGGCAGATCATCATAAACAGGTTTCCATGAACCATCTGGTAGAGGGTTTTCCTCAAAAGTAATCATCACAGATTGCTAATAACCAGCTCAGATGAGAACTGGAAGTTTCTGACGCGTTCTGCAAACAGATTTCAGCTGATAAAATAGCAAGTCACAGGTTTTCACTCGGCCACCTGACACCCAGACTGGTCCCCAAATCTCTGGATTTTTCACAAGTTCTGCCAAAATGACAATATCTGGAGAAATTGATAGTGTAGTAGTTCAGTCCTAAATATCAGGCAAGATTGAAGTGAATAGAAAAGAGGCACGTTTTGTCTCGTAATGGGTACGTCATACTAGAAGATCGAAAAGAAGGGGTTAGTATCTCTTGAAAGCAACTTTGTGCTCCACAGTCGATTTAGCTCGGTTGGTGAATGTTCATGTCGCATTTTCGATGCGCTTCATGATAATGAACCACAATAGGCAGCAAAGCCGAGGATGAAAGTTCGCACGCTTCAAACGGGTGGAAAGTAAGGATGCTGAAATCCACACCACAGCTGATACAGAACCGACGTCTTGAGTGCACAGGACCCCATAGATACTCCCACAAACATCAGCGAGGGAGTATATAGGAGAACCTTACTGACATGACATCGATCATATAAATCGTAAAGAAAACCGGCTAAACTATTAGTGGATGAAGGAAACGTTGGACTTACCTTTCATCAGTTTTGCAGGTTAGAAACGGAGGCATTTGCGTACCGAGAACATATTACTTATGTAATGCAGTTCAGAGTCTAATGTACATCTCTGACACTGTTACAAATCGAGGCTGCAGTTTGTTCGAAAAGAAAATCATGTTGGATTTGGCTTACTTTCGTCCTAATGAGAGTTCAAGCAACAGAGGAATTCAACGGTACCGGAGTAATGTTTTCTAAATCACCCAAATTTATTCCATTTGCCGACAAACCGCAAACAGTATAGAAAAAATAATTTCGGTGAATGATCGCACCGCCTTTCTGAAAATCGATGTGCTGTAAAATATCACTTTTCAGCCATCTGCAAGAAGCATTTGGGATTTCGAGTCGACATGAAAGCAACGGTTTTGGCCGTTCACTTCTGTGTTCACTCAACTGAGGAGAAAACTGTGTAAGGGGGAATCCATAAGCAAAACTGCGAAAACCAGACAATAGATGATCCAGTATATTTCTAGGAAGTATTCGTAAAAATCGTAGTCGGCTACAGAAGAAATTCAGTTGTTAGTTTTGTTCTTCAAATATGAAATTTAGTGAGTTACTTCACTTGAATCTCATCAGCTGTCTGAAGTAAGTTTGCTGTCTCATGTTTGGGGCATTTCCTACCGTAGGTTCTTGAAAAGCTAGTGCCTTGATTCTCACAAGTTACGATTCCTGCCAAGTGTAAATTATCTTACTTGCTCGATTGCCGGTCGGATTTTGTTGACAGAAGTGATGATGATGACCTTTCATCCCATCGATAAATTTGAAAAAAGCCAATAGTAGCATGTAAGATGTCTTGCGCAATGACATTTCGTTCGCATCTCACCGGTTACTTTTGCGAAATTAACATACATTTTATATAGTTGGGGGGCAAGCAGCTGGGCGAAATCAATCTAGGAATATTTGAAACAGTCAGTCAGGTGACCAAAGCGGAAGCAGCAAAATGCAACTGATGCAATAAGGGGGTGGTTAAAGATGCACACATATTGAGTAGGGAAGGTCAGATATGGTTAGAAAANAGCTGCTTGCCCCCCAACTATATAAAATGTATGTTAATTTCGCAAAAGTAACCGATGAGATGCGAACGAAATGTCATTGCGCAAGACATCTTACATGCTACTATTGGCTTTTTTCACACCTTTCATCCACTGGGCATTATCTATCTGCCACACTCCATACAAAACGTCATTGCATGCATCATTTCAGATTCTACATACTAATAAAATTTCAGGGTTTTGGGAGTGAGTTGGACATTGTGTATCTGTCGTGTTCGGAAAATTAACTTATTGCCGTCATATTGGTGTTGTAGTTGCAACCTCATCCATTGGTTTGGACCATCTACAGAGGTGCTGTGATGTGTTTATCAAAGTCAGTTTGATGGATTTGACCGCATATCCAGTTATGAATAGATATTAAACTGCTCATAGAACAGTAGATTGCATTGTGTTTACGCGTTAGTTTCAAGAATATTTGGTCGAAGCAAAGTAGGATGAAACGCCGGCTCTTATTTGCTCACGTTTCGTTAACGTCATTTCTAACTCTTTCCGTGAACAGTTATGATGACCAGTGATCACATTTGTATGACTACGTCAATGTGATATTTTGTCACATGTAAAATATTGAATGAACACGCAGAATTAAAACGACGATCACTCATAGTCAGTGTACGAACGTACGGACAGCTGCGCTCGCACCTGCGTCCCCAGTGGTTGTTCATCAGTCCATCAGCTCCCCTGTTCAACAGATCCCCAGGTAAAACATGTTACAATGTGTTCAGGATTGGCATCTTTCCGGGAACAGATTTTCGACCATATCACAGAGAGCGTCTCTGACCACTACAATTTTCGCGACTTCATTTGGTGTTTCCAGACAGAGGTACAAGCACTCTGTGGTTTCACGTCTCAGTTGGTGAGCATTTATAACTATGCACATACTCAAACAGCATTTAGTACAGTCGTCAGCTGACGCAACTGATGTTAAAAACAATTGTTGGGTCGTCTGGGAGGGGCTGGGTGACACGAGAATCAGGTCACGGACCTGTTTTTGTGGTCTACGCAATTATAGATCCTCGCTGGTCATCGCCTTTCATTAGCTTCACTCGAATTGGGTTCTTTCCGCGTTGGAGCTCGGGAGCACCACATATCCGTATTAAAATCTCGAAGCGAACTGCAGCCGATCATCTTATAACACAAAGTGTGGACCACTGCAATGTTGCCTCCATGCCAGCTGTGATCACTCGGTCTGAAGGGGAAGAATACCGGCGTTATCAATTTGATGTATTTTAGACTCCGCGCTGGAATTTAACGAGGGAAATACAGTGCTCCACCAGAATCAACTTTCCCGTCATTGAGGGATAATTCACGCGGTGAACTTGAATCGCGATTCGTATTCCATCTAGAGATAGTCTATGAGAAGCAAACCACCTCAGATTGTCATGCATTACATTTTGATCTCAGGTGTTCAGGTTAATCAGGTTAACTCGGTGAACTTCATTACTGAGGAACGGTAAGGGAATTTTTGTTGGTATCAGCTGGATAAATTATGGCAACACTCGCATTTCCTTGGGCTTCCAAACCAAGCAGTTCTTAGCAAAGGCGGTGGGCTCTAATGTTGCACCAGTTGGAGCTCATAAGTACTGTATATTCCTGATATGGCTCGGGTTCTAACTACAATCACGCTTTCCTGAAGCATCCGTGTTGATTACTGAATAACTGACCTCACAGAAGACACAACTGAGTTATGCTGTGTAAACGCTGAGCCATCTTCGTTTGTAAATAACAGCAAGGTTGCCTGGGTGCCTCGTGGGAAGACTCAGTAATTGTTCTGTTAACTCCAACCGATGACCTTATGAGTAGTTTATCTCCTCGGATTGAGTTCAAGACAATCACTGTACTTGCTGAGCGATGTTTTGAGTTAACAAATTGATTCTCCCCTAGTTTGCATAATGCATGAAAAAATGAGCACATTCGTCTAACCAGCAGAGACCACCTTCGTGGAACTTTAGTTTGTCAATTTATTTGTTATATGCACCTGAACATTTACACTCATATTGGCTATCCGTAGGACGCTTCTGATTGTGAAACGTTCTTTGAAGAATTTGTCGGATTTTATGCGGAGACTATTTTTTCTCTCCCGGAAATGCTTAACAGAAAGCAAAATGCTCTCCAGAGCCACGTACAGTGTATGATCCGAATAGAAAAATAAACTGAACTATGCAATGTCGGCTGTGGACAGTTCGGGTATCTGCAGTACACTGAGTGAGATGAATAAGTAAGGGGTACACTTCTTTGGGTGAAAAAAGTGGCTTTCAGCATCACAGAAGATTGGCTTCTAAGCCACCTATCTTCAAGAGTAGAAAGTCCTTCAGCTTCCAAGACATATCCTAGTCCTAAAGTGACAAATTTAATGTCTGATTTGACAAAGAATCCCTGCATGGTGTATCGAGCCTGCTTCTAGGTGTTTACACTGGTAATCCAGCCAAGGGAAGAACACCACTTCCAAAGCGGGCTATTTGATTTCAAGAGAACCCAATCCGGCGTTGGACGTCTGACAAAAGTTTTTTCAAGTACCGTTTCTTTGTTCGGTGACCTAGACCTAAATTAGGTACATAACGATTAGGCAGTCTGTTACTGCTGACGAAAATAAGTAGGTGTGACTATTTTAAATGTGAGCATTTAATTATGGTGGAAATTTTGTGGGATTGGTTGGGTGAAATTCTAGTAACTCTTGAACTGTACAAGCTTGCTTCAAATGTACGGTGGTTGGCAAATCAAATGGCACAGTATCAAACTGTCTTGCAGGCAGAAGTTAACGCCACGCACCACTAGGACGTAATTTATATGGGCGTTTGATTTTTCCAGCTAACTGCAAAGTTTTCACCAACGTCTCGCTAATCAGTGAAGAATTCTGACTTTCTGTCTTACACATTGTAACACAGTCTATATGATTGTGAGGGTCATTGGGGATGTTTTGTTGTGTATTTCACATTACTAGATGGAAACGGCATGAAGAAATGGTGACTAATGAGAGCAGACGCTGAAGTGACCGTCAGAGAGCAATAGACAAAGATGCCGCCTACGCCATTCTTTGTTCGAGTACCGCCTCAATATTCTATAAACAGCTGTTATGTCGGTAATCCTTGGGACCACTGCCCATTCGATTATCCTCACACCATCTTTGGTTACCTGCTGAGGCCTTCTGGATAATACTGAGAACCACTCTAACCAGAACCACGCTTTCAAGGGATAACCTGACAAACTGCATGCTGATTGTCACTCTCAATCAACCGAGTTCACCTTTCTGAGCCGACAACCTCGAGATCTCGTAACTGAATTGATCCTAGTGTATTCTCCAGGTTAACTTTCTCGGCGTGTTTGTCTATAGTCTACTATGGGTCTCAAATTATGGACACGCGATTCTGGTGATTAATTTATGTAAATCCTTCTGCCACTTTAAACCATAGGTCAGACGGCAAACGCCACGCGGTTGTCAAGATGAACTGACCTATGCTTAATTCTGGATCACATTTAGACCGTGCATTATCTTAATTTATGCTTGTTGGGCAAGATCGATTATTGTGGGGGAATCCGTAACATGAAAGAAGGATTCATTCGAAAGTTTATAAGAGAACATTCATAAACCAACGTTTCCAAGGATGTTCATGAAAACGAACTCCTATTTGTATCTCCAAGTTTGCCACGACACAGTGTGCTTCACGTTGCCGAATGTCATGATAGCATCTACCTCATATGGGTATGCCTGACAAATAAGGTATTTAAGATTATAAGAGAGTAACAACTGACCGCCTAAAGGACAACTGGTGGATGCATATCACGTGTGTTATTACTGTACAGTAGGTTATTTTTGGTAGCTTAATGCATGTTAAATGATCTGTCGACAGTATCCTAAGTGAGCAATTCTAACCGCTATCAGATGCACGACTTTTAACACACACACACATGAGCATGCCGAAAAATTTCCAGGCAATTCAGATACAGACCGGCGGCATTTACAAGGCTGATTTTTCTATCAATTTTGCATAGCAGTTCCGTGGTCTGAACACATTTAGACACACACACAAATGAAGATTAGTGCATGTCTGAAATTTGCAGAATTAGGGATGGGAAACCACATGCGAGTTAAGCATATGGAGCGGAACTTGACAGCATCGGTTCTTTGATGCCGGTGAATTAATAAAGAATCTGAGGCCGTTTTTTATCTGTTCTATACAAGCGAAGACACGTGTGTAGTCGGTTGATGATTTCTTTTGGTTGGCCTTTGGGCAAAATTGTATACTATCTAATAATGCACACGTTTTTTAGACAACTACCGACATAATTTAGATAACAGCTTCAAGAAATGTTGTTTATTCGCGAATAAACTTGTCGGAGCTCATAAATGAACATGTACTTACCCACTACAATTTGTCACGAAGGAATCAGGGTGAAATGCACATCCGACCTCCACTTCAATGATTTGCCTGTTTCTGACTATACATAAAAATTGGCTCAACAGAGTGCAAATTCCGATCTGGTGACACCCACCAGTGGATAGAAGTGAAACATTCGAACAATCTGAAGGCTTTCAACCCCAGTTTATCTCGACATTACACAGAAAAGTTTTATATTGTAAGCTAACCTGGAAGATCTCATAACAATTTCCGTCTTTTTTCCAGAACATCTACCCAGAAGCCGAAATTTTGTTTTTAAAAAACACCGATCATCACATCTCTTCTGAAGTTCAGTGCATATATTCCTTTGTCCTCCATCTGCCAGCTGTGCTCAGTACCATAAACGTTACATCTAGCTTATCAGTACATTGGGTTTAATCACTGTAACTCATTATTCAGTACGACTCATTCAGTTTTCCACCTCAAACTAGTCAACAGTCTTCTCGTCAATTGACCGTGTAATTTCCCTGCATTTTGATGATTGTTGAAAGAACATTTACTCGTTTTCATTTGGATTACCAAATCATTCTGAGTATGCCTCTAAAAATGGTTTCCCTCAGAGGTGCAACAAAAAATCTCTCAAACCTTTCTCGGCCATGAGATTCTACTCTTGAAGTAACCGGAATCCGACCATAGCAAACGTCCTTCTTGTGAGAAAAAACCTGGTCGTCCGAGAGGTAGCCTCGTCAGCGCTCATTTTCTTAACTGGCCCATCACATTTTAACAGATTTTAGGTAATTAGATAATTCCGCATTATGGGAACATAAGACTGCAGCTGGATTCGGACCAGCGACAGAAAGAGCATGCCCAAACGGAAGAGGCGCTCTGTCAGCCAAGATATGAGTGCACGCCAGCTGCTGGGAAATTTCACATATGAACTCAGATACACATCCTGCAGAAGCAGTCGATCCCCTGGATCACTTGGTGGATTCCGTATGATATAGTGGGACAGGTGGATAACGGAGTCGAGGCGTGATGTTCTCGAGGTTCTGATGCAAATTTGTAGCTAAGCTGGTAGAACGCTTGTCGCACTGAATCATGTTATTTCCATCAGTGGTTTGAATCCAGCGGAAACTCTAATTTTCCACGGTTGCTTTCCATCTAAATAAACATATCTGCCAAACTACTCACAAGTGATACAATTGTACTTAGATCTCACACAGTCATGAGGCCGACGAGGTAATTATATGCTGACGAAGGTGATTGGCTATTATTTTCAATTTTTTCAAGACGGACATGTCATCCGCTGATCTTGAAACTACTCGAGCACCGGCTTCACTGTGACGGAAGTTTTGCGCGAACGAAGGACCGCATAATTTATAGGCCCCGAACTATTCTTAGCTAGGCAGTGGTTTTATAGGTAAGATTATCTGGTCAGTAGATAATCGTACTGATTAGTTGGTGAAGTGTTTACCTCTGACTAAGGGTTGTTTGCAATGTAATCGGCCATTCGGTGGTCTGTTTGCATAACTCAGCTGGTTTGTCGGCGTTGAATACGATTGTGCTGGACTGTCAGGTCGGAGGTGCGAGTGTTCGAACGCTCGGCCNTGCACACGACGTGTGAACGGAAGCCGGGGGGTGCTGCGGGTTGGAATTACGACTCATAAACGAGAGAGCGCGCGTTGCATGTGACTGGCGATGTGGACAATAAAGATTGTGCTTTATTGGGCGTCTTCTCGCCACACGATCATTGAATGAACAGTGTTGCAGTCACAGACTGTATTCGTTCTGACTCACCAGGCGCTTAGTTTCATCTGACGTCTGGTTGGATAACCGGAGTAGGTTTAATAAAAGCGTATTGAACAAGGCGTTGAATGCATCGAAACGGGGAACTGATGCATCTGAAGGCCATCTAAACAGTCACAAAGAAATAAACTGTGTTAACTTTTGTTTAAACCGGTTACAATACTTCTTAAATTGACAGTTACACAAAACTGTTTGAATGTGAGTCACTTATAGTTCCAGTATGCGCTCAATTGCTGCAAAACGTGACGTAACAATGCAAGTAGGGTCAGTCAAGCCAATAGGGAAGCAACATGATGATCGTTTTGTGGAGTGCAATAAGCGGGAATAGCTGACATTGCTTGTCCCGAATGACCGGATTTGGTTCCTTCTTCTGATGAGTAAGATGGCAGCAGGAAATCTTCGAGTAGTCAGTAGAACTATTACGGCAAAACACGTGATGCTTAAACGCCAGTAATGGTGCCTGAATGATCCGATCTGGTTGGATTGTTTCTTAAACGTTACAGGACCCACTTCACAACTCTTAGCCATTTCAGAGAGTTACGTCTACACTTCAAACATTAGTGAGCTATCCTCAAATTTCGGTGGAATCGTTATCATGGTCATCAGCTAGACACTGCTTGTCTACCACGGTTCACGTTGAGAAACAGTTTTGTCACAGTCGACGACGGTCTGGTCGTCCTGTACTTCCGGTATCCAACAGGATACACGTTGCCTGCCTGCACATGAAACTGTCGCAGTAGACGATCAAGAGGTCAAGCATAATTACATTTAGCAGTAGCTTACTGTCAAACTGTCCGTAATGTTGTTTCTGAGGGCTTCCAGAACTGGTATACAATAATTTGGTGCAAACTATGTGGTTCTTTTCCTGATACCCTATGCGGCTGATTTGGGAATCCCACAGAATTATGAGTTCATTTGCGTTTTATAGGACAAACACGGTGATCATTACCTGCCTAGTGAAATTTCTTTTCATCTAATGCAGTATCCACCTTGATATTCCACCTTACTAAAAACACAGAGCATTTAACTCATTATAAAATCGTTGACAGATGATGGAGAGCGTTGCGGGTTCTCATTTACATAATGCGTGATCCGATAAGCTGTTCTTTCGGGTGACATGGATTTGAAAATAAAACTGAACGACAGAACTTACAATCAAACGACTACCATTTCAACGGACATCGAACGCTACTCGGACAATTGTTTTGGGGTCTTAATGCAACCCTTTAAGACTAACTTACTGGGACAAATCATACCTTTGTTACCAAATGATATTTCTCATAATCTCCATGGTTTATAAGACATTGACGAAACTTAGACAGGTAATTCTGATAACAGCTTCAAAGATCTCGAAGCCATTGCCCATTAGATCAACAAAAGATATGATACTGTAAGACCGTGTAGACGGTAGTTGCCTCTTCTCCAACACGTTTGTTTTGCCAGGCAAAGTCTTATCATAAGATTCTGAACCGTACATTCTACCACCCGCTGACACACTCCAGCCATATTGAAGAAAGAAATAAACCAGCTCGATTAGTTCACCTATCGCCATGTGTGTTCGAACATCATGTTTTTGTTCGACTCTTCTCTATGGCTACTTAAATAAGTCTCTTTACCCAAACGGGCATCCAGTGGACATGCGTTTTTGACCTGCCAGGGAAAACAGTAGTATGCGACCGCATTATTTGCAATCCACGGGTTACTTCATGCCAAGGATGTTTATGATGGTTGGGAACAGTGGTGGTGTTGTTTGNTTGATCGTGTCTCTTGATGGCCAGTTCGTGTTCATGTATTCGTGTTGATAATTTCCGTCCGGTTTGGCCGACGTAGTGTTGTCTACAGTCATTGTATTGGTTTTTGTAAATGACGTTTCTTCTGTCGGCGGGTTTGGATTGTTCCTTTGGTTTTGATGGTATCTTTTGTAATGTTGCTGTTGGCTTGTGTGCTAGCGTGATACCGTGTGTTCTCAGTAGCCTGGCGGTCATTTCTGATACGGTTTTGATGTATGGTAGTGAAATTCGTTTCGTTGGTGGGTCATTAGAATTGAGCTTCCTGTTTTTTTGTAATAGGCTCCGTCTGATGAAATTTCGTGGGCATCCGTTGCGAAGAAATACTCGGCATAGGTAGTTTTCTTCCTTTATCCGGAGCTCTGTGGTGCTGCAGTGTGTTTCAGCTCGTTTAAACAGGGTTCGAATGCAGCTTCTCTTCTGGCAGACTGGGTGGTTGCTGCGAAAACTAAGGAGTTGGTCCGTGTGTGTTTCTTTCCGATAAACTGGGATGAAGAATGGCGAAAAGAATGCGTAGAGTCAGCTGTTATTTTTAAACCGTCCAACGCAAATACTCCAGCGTTGCCGCACAAATGATAATCTATGGTGTCTTCAGTATTCTTGTTGCCAGCATTTTTCTAACAATCTACATTCGGCCTGTTTCACGTTTTTTACTAACAATCCGGAATTACTCTCCTTCACATTTCTGGGTCAGTTCACAAGACAATGGTCCCGTTTTAGTATAAAACAGACGAAAAAGATGAAGGCCGAGGTCTGCAAAGAAAACTTTGTGATTTTGTTGAAGAAAGAACTCCCGTCTTTGTCGTTTCATGATCTCTAATCTCGTCTTTTCTCTAGTTCAACGTGAGATAGTCATGCTTTTGGGAAAAATGTTGTGGAATAACACCTGCAACGAACGAACTACCATTCATTTACAACTTGCCGTTACAATAACGTTAATTGATTTTTCGGTTTCAAGCTGGCTATTTATGCAGTCCAAATGCAATGGATGACTCATCATCATGCTTGTCACAAAAAGTCAAAGAGTACTCGAGATTCCCATGTTCTAATTTTCCTTCTGGAAGAACTATGTAAGTTATGCGGTGCTTGTAACGAGGAACCTAAACGAAAGACTCCACACGAACAGAGTAACAGCTTGAACCAGAAGCCCAGTTTTGTGGTGGATATCACATATTAGGTATGACTTTTGCTGTGTTGATATCGGATGGGCAACTTTCATTCGGGCAAAAGCTGGTCGTCATATACGTGAGTAGACGGTTCTTTGGACTCGTTTGTATTCGATGGAAGCGAGAAGTAATGTTGAATTTGTGAACCAATTTTGATGAATAACATTCTACTCAGAAGGTCAAGTGAACCCAGGGGTAACCTGTTGTGACTCAGCGAACAGTAAAATAATAATCATCGAGTTTAGTTAGAAGTGGGAGCTTACTTGGTGTTTATTTTTTCCGGTCGGTTTTAACGTGTTGTTCGTGTTACCACGAAGGAAACTATTCACGCTTCATTTCTTTGTTCACAAAAAAATGTTTGCTTCACAGGTTGGACAGGAATACCACTGGGTAACCTTGAAATGTTTTAGTGCATATCCATTACTTGAAACTGCAGTTAGAACGTTCAGGCCATTTTTTGTAAAGACACTAGTCTGACGGTTTGTCCCTGTAGGCACTCGACAGTAGTGTACATTCTTTCCGGATAAAAAACAAACGCCTAAGATGGAAGAAAGGCACCACAGTGCAGCTTACCTACAACATACATTAAAGTCTACCAAATAACTAAATTGTTTTCCCGAATAACAAACAAATACTGAGACCTGATGAGCGACAAAAGGCAACTGTATAGTCTGAATTAAATCTTGGGTGAACTGTTGATATGCTCGGCATGTAATGCTTTGAGCGTTTTGACAGAGTCAACCGTACTCAGCGAACTGGATGTTACATTCCAGAGTACAGAGAACCCAGCTGAAATATTTATTATTCGCAGTAGCCCATTCCTTTGGCATTCGTATTGAAAAAAATTACCCCTGCTTTTATCCAGATACTGAGATGTCTGTTGTTAGGTGGCGCATTGTGTGACGAATTTTATAGGTTGTTAGTAATACTCTCCTGAGATGCCTACAACTGTTCGATAACTGACCAAAAGCTTCTAACCTTTCCAAGTTTGTACCACGTGCATCGTGTCTGTCTGTAAAGGCCTCTAAAGCAAGTGTTTATACATACAGCTGGACAGGTTCATGCGACAGATGACATCACTGTGAGGGTGGTTGAAGAGTAACATCATTCTGAAAAGTCCCCTGAAAATTTTTTGAATTGCGGGCACTTTAACCCATCGATGCACAATCTGCAGACAGAGTCATCGTGTCCATGACAAATGCCCTCAATTCGGCTTTCATTTTGAGACCTGCAGCTTGTGACCGCCTGGTTTGCAGACAACACAGTTTTGCCGGTAAATATACACCATTTTTTGCTCGATCTGCATTGCAGATCACCGGATGGGTGAGCACAAACCGTTTTAAAGTGTATCCGATCACTCATAACTCTGAGTAAACGGCCATACTTTTCTATCATCGACGCAGATGAATAATGGTAATTTAAAAGGGGTTAAAAACTCAGTGACAACTAGAGCAAACGGAGGAAGGCCAGGGATGAACCCTGGAAGATGCACACCACCTGCTGGCCACTTACTTGCCAACGGTTGTTTGTCAATAAGGTGAAACCTACACTTGATTAGATATTCTGTAAGTCACTTAGGTGAAGGTCTCACAGACAACGGCTGAATATACTTAGTCTAGTTGAATAACCTCAGAAATTTCAGATGGACATCTACAGTGAACAAAATTTTCAATGACACTTTGTAAACGGTTACAGCCACTTAGTACGGCTGAGACAGTCGTTTACTTCTGATGAGTTCAGTCTTAGCCGACTTCTCCTAAAAGATGTTTGACTGAGAATTTTTGCATATAGGAGAGAGTCGCGTACGTTAGTCACATGCTATTATCATCCTAATTACCAGAAAACTCAGGCAAAAACGGGATTCGCCTTAATTTAATCTCGTGTGCATTGGGTTTTACAACCACTACAAAGCAAATTGATGGTTGTCTGATGAGAAGTCATTAATATTAACATTCTACTCACTACTCATCGATGTTTTGAGTAATCGAACGTATATGTTAGTCAGCTTAAGTCCGATTGACCTAGATGGGATGTTTCTCCCCGAAAACCCAGGTGAAGTACATCAGAGTCGCTATTCTCAGCTGTGGTCCAGTGGCTGCAACGAGTGTAGACAGTCTCAAGAAAAATTAGGCTATCACCGTAACGATTTATATGGCTTTGTGATAATTACTTCTGTAATCTTTGCATGATCATCTCTAATTCTGTAAACAAAATGTCGTGGCTTTCATAATTACATCTTCCGCTTCGCAAAACCGGTGTTGTTTAAGTTATGCAGAGTTTTATGTGTTAAGTTCACCTCTTTGGAGACCTATTTAGTGTACTGTTCGATTTTTCAAATTTCCCTCAAAATAACAAGAAAGTGTTTCAGGGTAGACTGTGATTCGTTATACCGTCCCTGGAGGATTAGCATGAAGAAGTATTAAGACTGGCTTCCTCCTGACAGCTCTTTGCAACAAAATCATATCTGTGACCTTTCCCAACATTCCAAGAACGGAAAATCTAGCAAAAACTTGCATCTTGATATGCTGTTATCTCGCATTGTTTTCTTGACATCACATTTCAACTCGGCTGCATTGTCAACAAATTTAAACTTGTATAAAAGGAATCTACACAGCATCTTTGTTCTTGATAGGGTGACCTTGAAACATCCAAAACAAAAATGGTGGAATGCCTGAGAAAGAATTTTATACTGCAAACGTTTCGAAAGTACCATGTGGATTATATAAATTATTAGTGAACGAAAATGTTGATACTTGTCTAGAATTAAATTAAACGAAGCACACAAAAATAGTTGACATTTTTCACAACGATATTACCAGTTTTAATTATCGATCCTTATCCTTCGTATTCAAAATTAAACACGACTTTCTCGTCCGGTAGTATTTTTTGCATTTAAAAGAACGCTTTTTTAGACGTGGGATACACGTTACCAACGAACTCCAGTAAGAGTTCTAGTGGAGTCTGGGATTTGCTTTTAAAAGATGTCGGTGAAAATGAGTATTTGGAATGTGAAATATGTGAGCAGGTATGTTGTGTAACACACTACTGAATACTTCTTATCCTGGTTCTTGAGTTTATTCCTCCTAATTTTATGCGAGAAGACTCTGGGCTGCTTGCTGTCAAATATGATATGATATGATGGGATGCCAACTGAAAGATGAGGTTCTGAAAAGCGCGGCCAAAACTGGCAATTTAGAGGATAGTTATGCTCAGAAATTAGGACTTTAAGTGATACGCCGAAATCAAGGCTATGAATTAGAGTACCATACGGTACTGCAGTGGGTATGCAGGCGACCGGAAAATAGATCCATGGGAGACGCAACGAATTATTAAATTGGTACAAGCAAACGAAGACACGCAAGCGATATGCAAACCACATGTGGATAAACGCAGTCACGAGTGACATAATTATTTTGTCAGAACTGCACTTGTTTAAATAAAGTGATGTAATAGTCAAAGTAAATAAACCTCGCACAACTTCACGTTGAGCTGTGTCTAATAGTCATTTGATCGGCTGGCCGATTGGCACGTCACTTCTCATAAGCTGGTTCCTGCAATTTTCCTTTAAGGGGTCACTGTAGATCACCATGACCATGGGGCTACTAGGTAGTAAGCTCGGCCCAACCTTAATAACAGTTATGGTGGGACCATATGTTTTACAGACTCACCCACTTCTGTACGAATTTGTGCGTCTATGGTTTTATTACAACCAAGAAACCCCAGTTAACAACTAGGCGATCCTCTCACGTTTTAGACTCGATAATATCAATCGAGACTGCTAACACTATTGAAGGGACAAACTTTCACGGTATCTACCGTTGCTCACGGTCATTTGTAGACAGTGCTGATGGAAGGCTTGAAACCAATATAACTGGATATTTTACGGACGGAATGGTGACAAATACGCATCAGCCGATTCTGTCTAATTCGCGAATTTTCTGGCAAGCTTTCTTCACCGCCTACCGACAATTTATTGAATATTGACCAATCCTTGGATTCAAAAACCTCAGTCACTACGGTTAGGTCTAGCAGAAATTATGGACACCATTTGCTAAGCACTTGACACAACTGTGAACTCCAAGCTGTTCACCATAACCCATAAACTTACCTGAGTCTGTCTGCACTCAGAAATCATTCGGTTGCATATTCTTTCACAAGTTTTGGACTTCCACATGAATATTATGATGCGTACGGAACAATTTACGTGACCGTTAAGAGGGTGAGAAATGGACCCATCATACCAAATAGTTATCAGTGGTGCAGTTAACAGGTGTGCAAGCGGTATATCAGAGTTCATGCTAACTCCACTGCCTCATACGCTCTAGTTTGAAGCTATTTGGATCGTTGCTTTGCTTGAGCACTCAGTCGCTTTACCAGTGCGGTTTATTGAGTTGGATTCACCTAAACCGCCTCCTATTTAACTCATCTGGTGGTCATATTTTGCAATAAAATTCAGATGTTATATAGTATAAATTTACTGGGTGAATCTTACTAGCTGCTGGACTCACACGTACGATGTGCCCTTTCCGAACCCTCCGTTGTCAACAAAAAGGTAAGACATGAAAATCCCACTCTAACATAATTACTTACGGTTGGCGGAATCCGACTTGGATTAGTCTGTTACAGTGACTGAAGCTGAAGGACGCCTGCGCTTAACCATCACCGCAATTGGTTTGTGCCACACCACTTGCGGTTCCATCCACACATCACATATCCAGTGTAAACCCGAAGGAATAAGACCGGGAGGTGTGACAGTGGGGCCTTTCTGTCCAGCCGGCCAATGCTGGTTAGCCAGTTGATTGGCTAATAATGAAAGGAAACTCATCTCTCGGATACTAAACAGAGAGAGGCTGTAATGACGAGATCTATGCTAAGAAGAAAGATTAGTGGAGTGTAATACAAGAAGCATTGCAGTATAAGAGTGCGGGCTAGTGCATCCTAGAGAAGATAAGGATGAAAAAACGAAATACACAGTGAACTAGGAAAGCCAGATAGACCAATCATTATACAGTACACCAACAAAGCTGAAGAAATGAATGGGGAAGGGATTGCAGACACCCAGGTTTCCGAAAAGAAGAGCGGATTAATTTTCAACGATCAGGTTGTTGGCCGATGCAGTCGTTAACAGGAATGGAATGGATATGCTGATATGACCTACCTGACCTGAGCCTAACGTATTCGTCGTCTCTTCGTCGACAGTGAGTATGTTGGTGTATAGAATTACTTACAGCGATATTCGCCCACTGTTGACAGCATTTTCGCAAAGTTTTGAGATACACGGAATTCTAATTTTCCCGTTATCTTCACTAAAAAATGTACCTCTCGGTCCTTCTGCGTTGAGCACTTCAAGAGGTTTCTGTTCAACAAACTCTGCTGTCTTTTCCTTAGTTTCTCTTCCCACTCCCATTCCCTGAGCCTGGTTTGGAATAAATTCGATACCGAAAGGTGTGATGCTGAAGGATGGGAAATTTGATTGCACTAAGGACCGACCTTCTCAATATCCTACATCAACTCTTTCTCCCACATCTCGACTGTTGGATTAACCTGCTTGGCTGGCTGGCCTTTTGTCTCGTCTTACACGTGGTTTCAACACGGTGTAGAATCCGCCTTTTTTCTTAAGCTAGCGACACACGATGGTTTCTGTTTCCTGTAACTATGACTACTGATTGCTTTGTACAGCGAGTGGGTTAACACATCACTCCTATAAGTGATATTCGTGAATCATTTGTATATATAGAAACGTTGCTCGAACCATTATTCGTGCTGATCTGCAGCGCGAACCATAATGTTGCCCGACAAACATGAAATGAAGCATCATGAAAGTCAAACGTTAGCTTTCTATGAGAAATGAAAGAACATTGAGGTTTGTGGATGTAGATAAGTTGAACATAAGTTGCAGTTGATCTCATTCATCGTAATGTCATAGAATTTCCAGTTGGTCCCTTACGAGAAGAAACACTAGACTCGAGTTTGTCTCTCATTAGAGCTCGTCAACAGTGCATAACCTTGCCACGGTCGGGATTAGGAATCCGGCTACGCTTTTCGTGAGGCAACCGTGTTGACCACTGCACCAGTGACCTCACATTAGGCACGACTGAATCATCAGTCACATTCACTTGTATATAATGCTCTGATTGCGCGATCACCCCGAGAGAAGACACAGTAACTGCCTTGTTAACTCCAGTCTACGATCCCTCGATTGGGACTCCTCTCCAAGTTGTGATGACGGAAATCATCACGGATGAGTAAGAAGGGACTTCGGTTTTTATGAAATTTTAGACTGAACACTCACAGCACTACTCACAGGCGAATGTGGTTGAGCGTTCACATGTGATGATTCAGTCGTCGTATGGGGTTAGTAGCATAGTGGTCAACATGGTTGCCTCGTGAAAGCGTGATCGGGGTTCAAACCGCGGCCATGATAAGGATATGCATTACTGACGAGCTCTACTGAGGGCCAAACTCGAGTCCATTGTTTCTTCTCGAAATGAGTCAATTAGAAGTCTATGGGAATGCGAAAGCTGCCGTCAATTGCGAGTGAACCTCAGTTTACACAATACCACAAATATCCACTACTTATAAGTCTATTGATTTCTAAATTTTGATGATAGGACTCTTTTGTGCTGACATGATAAATATAACGATAATTAAATCTTCTTTATTAATGGGGAGGGACATGATATACAGTCGTTAATTTGTTATATGAACTAATGTTGGACTCTCAAGTTTGGGTATGTGTGCCGTCAACTAATCAATTTTCTAAACAAGTGAGCAATGTTTATCTGGTAATTTCTCCAGGCACACTAGTAGGCATAATTGTCAATGTTAGCAAAACTAGTTTCATGCAACGGAACAATAAATTAAAAACTTGAGCTATGGATTTTTTCAAATATACCGTTTCCAATGAACAGGGAAATGTTTTTAGTGTCGGGAAAACTAGAGTTTACTTATCAGTGTTAACAGTCGTCGTGTTAACAAATCGATTAGTGGGAAATTTGACAATTCATTCAGGAATATTAGGCACTAGAAGAAGATTTGGAAGGAAGTGGTGGTTTGGACTGAAGCATAGTTTTTTTGGTAGGGGGGAGGAAATTGTCTTGTGGGAATGTTGTGTAGGTTGAATCACGTGCTTTGAACGGGCTGTATATTATAAAATACAATATAATGTAACGAAAACAATTTTGCAGCCGGACGGACTACTTGCTCAAAGGCATATAACAAGACATTAATCATTTTTTAAACGCGTACCCGTAGAAAACGTAATACAATCAGTAAAGTGGTACAACGAAATTCATGAGGCAAAAATATCAGGAGTGTGAAAGGTAGTGAATAGTTCAACACCCATCTCAAAATGAATATAGTTAGGTCTTGTTTTCCGGGCCGTTCTGCGTCAATCTTGAAGCAGCTGTTTGAAATTCAATGTTGATGGTCACCAACTAGCTGTTGCACAGTCACCCGTGAAACGTTTACTTCCAAAAGTATTTGAGTCAAACATGAAGCGGTCCCGTGGAACATTTGGTAGATAACATAAGACATCTCAGTTTGTGTGGGCAACTGAATCGACAAGCGAAATTTCTGAGCATTCTTCATCGCATCGTGTGGCAACCATTGGAGCACCTGCCGTTCCAGAGATTTCTGTTTCTCGTACTGATTCAAATCCCCTCGAAGTCAAGACTGTTTTCATTTGAGTCGCTTGTAACTTATGAAATCTGCCACACTACTTATCAGTCAGAACATGAAGTTATTCACCACAATTCTGTTTGTTCACTTATAACGGGAAGCAATCTAACAAGAATACAGGTGTTGACACAATAGACAGCAACAATATCATTCATACGACGACTGGGTGCTTCGAAAGAAAAATCGACTGGTGCACTTCATTCATTTGCATGTGAATAAGCCATGTTGAACTTTGCAATTGATAAAATTCTTTGGCAAATTAGGTACGTTGCTATGTCTACTTTTCTTATGAGAAGGTCCAAAATTAATTGGGGCAAAAAACCGACATTTCGCAAATACCATAAACCAGTCTTATTCAAATAGTTAATTTTGACAATTTCTGTATGTTGAAAAGTGAACTAAGACACGTGTAGAATTAAATTTCAGCTTTTCATTCCTTGAATAAGAATGTATGTGACCATAAAAAAAAACCGCTCAGCATAGTTTTGTCAGTTTTAATTGTTCGCACTAGTTTACGAACTACACATTAGTTTTTAAAAGAATTCGAATTAGTTGTCGAACAACGCATTTTAGTTACGTTGAGAAAATTCGTTTTCGTCAACGGCTTAAGAATTGTGGTGACAAATACGCAATGGAAATGGATGTTATCAGCTGCAATATGATTACTGAACTGGTTTGGTTGATGTTGGTAACTTAGAATTAGCTGGTTTAACTTAGATATAGAAAAGGGTCGGGACATCTTGTTCAATTGTAAATTGTTATCTTGGCGATGCGTCGCAAGAGCGCTTATCTTTTCTTACCTTACAGAAGAGACAGTACATCTAATGCTATCATAAGCAAGCTTGAGTTTCATATCGAGCTTGCTCGGAACGCTATCAAAACCCTATTGGTTGATCAAAAATTCCAGCGTGTAATGATATTCGCAATGCCAACAACTATCACCAGTTAGATAGTGGACAGAAATTAAACGCGATAAAGCTTTCCTAACAATGAGACACTCACAATTGCCCCCTAGAGAATCTGAAATTTTCGAATACCACAATGATCTACTGATCGTGCACAGTCTTCTGAGCAGAATGTGAGCGGAACTCCGTACATTCAAGCCTTGATACTTCTTACCTATTCAGTGACACTACACGTTGTAACACATTATGTTCACCAGGGGCCTAACTACCTATGGAAATTCCGCTGAACCACTGTCCCTATTACTTGGGCTATCTCTGTGAATTTGATGGCCAACCATCACCAGATAACACTCAAATAATGTTTGTCATAAGGTTCTGATGCACACTGTTTTCAGTGAAATGATAAAGAAATGGGACTGTGTACGTATAAGTATTGTTTCACTTCCTCTGTACGTCGTCACCTCTCTGTATTTATGTCTGTTTATTATGAATGGATTATGTATGTTTCACTATCCTGTATTCTTCACAATGAACAAATCGGTTGCCGAAGTTAAGCACACACATGTTGTACAGATTGCCCGAAAGTGCAACAAATGACCAGTTAATGTTTGTGATCTAAATGTGTGAACTAAATTACCGTCCTGATCGCTTATTGACTGCAGACAGCGGGTTGTTCAAATTATTGGGCTGGTCCTGACTGAATAGACGGACCTATCGATTGGGTGCCGGTGTTTGCGAAGTGAAAGGCATGGTGCTTTCATTATGAAGACATTAGCACCTCAAACTGGAATTTCACTGAATGATGGAACACACGGGTCCGTGCACAGATTGTGCTAACCTTGAGCAGCGATGCTTAAGCCGATTTATTTGGAGTTGCATTCCATCTGATTTTTTTATGATTAAAGCGAGCATGGAAGACCTCCTCTTTGGCAGGTACGAGCACAATCGCTTCATAGACAATACATGATGCAGTAGGGTGACAAAATTTCGTGAGGAGGGCAAGTTGGTCTACTTTCTTCAAAAAAGTGACTGGAGTGCCGTTGCGACCATTTACTGGACGGTTGGTGGAAGGAGCTTATGTGACACAATTAAGCGTCAGCAAGGAATTTCTGTTAGTTGGAGAGTGTGATACATCCGAATGTTCACTGATGTAGATTGAGAACGAAAATAGGATGATATCACCCTCACCGTCTTTTGCCAAACACACCAGGTTTTACAAAATCAGCGCCTGATGATTTGGGTAACAGTCAGCTCTATATGAAATTAGACCATTGTACGAAATATTCTTGCGCTAGGTTGTGCAGCATAAGGTCCATGTTCTTGAACTCAACATTTTCGTAGACAAGAATGGGAAGTTGAGAGGTTTTTGGAAGGTGAAAAATGGGGTGAATCGAAGAAACAGTGAAATCGACTCAGAACAAACAAATGCTCATATGTTAATTTAGCTGCGGATTTATAAACACATTTACCCTGGATCCAACTCGAAGAATAATTTGTGTTCGGTGGACTTTTGAATGTCATTTCAAGACATGCTGTAAAAAGATAAGAACTAATGGAATCATCAAAATGTTCACGGGGATTCCCACAAGACCTGTGAATTATTTATTGAATACACTGTAAATCTAACCAAAAGATGGTGCTGATAGACAGCACACCTACAAAATTGCATTTGTACATTTCGTTCTGTGTGGAGCATACTCAGAGCAGGAAGTCGACTAGTATTCTGCCACACAAAAATGGGATAAGATTTGAGGTATCGCTTTTCGAAAATTGCGGTTTGACTTGGTTGAATATATTGCTTACACGAAACAGATTTGTCAGACTGTTATTTCTGATAAACAACTTCGTAGATTTGATCACTTTAGGGGAGGTCTAACTGCGACTTTGGTTGAATTCGAACCGACACAGAAAAAGCATATCCAACTGAGCAACGGGGCTTGACCGGAGGCTCAAGAGTTACACACTAGTTATCAGTAATACGATTATAATGTTGATTGGTGACACTGATGAACTTCAGCATAAATCGACTGAGAAATATTATTTGGGCAGTCATTCCGCTGGATCGTTTGGTGGATTTCGTGACATATGGGGACGGAAGGCAACTGAATTTAATTGTTAAATTTCGAACTTTACGGCCAATTTTCCTATGTAAACCCTTAGGTTGCTTGTCATATTAAAGCGTGTTTTTTTCTCCCTGGTTCAAATCCGGCTAAAACTCAGAACTCGCAAATAAGTCTCTACGGTAAAATACCTTGGAAAAAACTGACGGTTGTGAACCAAACTGGCTACAAACGTGAAATATTCTTTTACTGACAGTGTTACAAAACTACTTGATTTGGTTTGTTAGAAATGCGAACCATCCTGCACGATTTTAAGCGATGGCAGAGCGGTATCGAAATGGCAAACAAAAAATCACCGGTGAAGCATGAACACGCGTGGTATTTGCTTGAAAGAACTTTTTCACATCTTTACGCGCATCTATATACATATACCCGACAGGATTGTACGACTAATGCACACCGCACTAGGCTGGAAGATCTAGAGATTGGTTGGTTATGACTAAATGAGAGAATTCGTTCTTTCAGATGCATGGATTAGAAAAAGTTAGCTAGTCTGGACTCAGTTACTCGGAACATCTTGAGTTGACAATGAGGCGTGCCGAAATAATGTTGGGACATCTGAATCTGGGAAAGCTATATATAGAACGGAACACTTCAGCAAATATTAAATATTTGTAGGTGTTAACGGAACGTACTTAATATAAACTGAGTATCACTCTTAGAATATCATGGTCGTCGGATTCTTAGGTACTTCTCAGTTAGATCCTCTAGAAACACTCCGATTTCACTCCTGTCAAAGCTTTACAGTGGTACCTCCTCTTGCTAGGATCGGGATTAACACTGCGACCACGTTTTTGTGAGGCAACAGTGTTAACCATTGTACAATTGATCTAACAACTGAGCCGTCGCATGTAATCTATAGATCGATGGACTGAAATGTAAATCGTTCAACCAATAATCTGTGGAAACTTCAGAGGGACGAGACGTAACGAACACATCACATCTTACAGAATGAGAAGTACAAACGTTTATTCACCTGCAGCAACGTTCTGATGGGTATTATTGCTATATTGGACTTTCTGTCTCTTGTTGTTCTAAACCGTTAAACATAATTACAATTAAGCCCTCGTAGTTTTTTGCAGTCTTTAATATTTCTACGAATCTTATGAATTTATTAGGGCATTCGGCGGTACACCAAAATCATAATGCAACTCTTAAGTACTTTCAGTCAACCACCTAGCAAGGATGCCAAGTACTTGATGAAGAGCAACGTCTGACTGGATCGCATCAGCTCACTCTGATCTTATCAACAGTTAGTTTGCACGCAATTAATGCTGAACACGAGGAACAGCCAATAGGAATCATCCACTGCAAATCCACGTTTGTCCAATCAGGAAACACTCTCAGTACCTCGCACTCTGTCTGTCTTTGAACACGACTGTTCGACAAGACTTTTCGGTTCAAAGTTATGTGGTTCAGCGACATTTTTAATCGAATTGTTCCTAAGCAGCCCCTCATGTGACTCGCCAACAGTTATCTGAGTAAATAACTACGCAAAAACGGCATGTGCAACAATGGACGAACGGCAAATGGTTTATCGGTGAGTCAATTGTTTAGTCATTGTTTACAAAAATACCGTTATCCACTCTTATCACATACTTATCTAGAGGATATGAGGACAGTACCACGTAAACACCAAATGACTCTAAATGGACAAAATGATATACACTGACCGAAAACAAACACACAAAAATATATGAACCGTATGAGACTTGGTTGGCAGTTACGTCCTCTCGTAACGAGTTCGAAATGAGGAGTTAGAAAAACACTCTTTTGCATAGTGTGCATCTGGAGCACATTTTGTCACATTTAACAAGATACGCAGAACAATGGGCAAAATACTGTAGGCATTGCAAATGCTAGGTGCTAAATCCAATAACTGGAGTGAGGCACATACACACTAACAAATACAGGTTGCTAACGCAAGTTGGGTCTGATGCACTGAATCGTTGTCATGTGTTAATGACCATAGCTTCAACAGGCCTGAGGAATTTTGTTACGAGCTACATAATATCGGTCGATTATCTAGCGAACCATCCGGTTTCATAGAGTGGTTTTTAGGAACATTTCAGCAGGAGAAGCGGTGAAGATATTCTCTCTTGAAATACCAGTACCATATTCTTTATAACCAAGTCGTCTTGTTATTTAAACAGTCCCCTGTCAAAAAGCTAGATAGTGGATGAAAAAACCTCAACAGGCTGAGATCACAAACGTCACTGTTTCATTGCACAGGTCTAGTTGTGTGTATGAGCGTTGGCCTTTCGTAACCTACCCGTTGGCTACCTGTTGTGTTTTCTCCACTATGCACAAAATGCCCCACACTGTGTTTTTGAAATTCAATGTTTCTGTCGACCACATTCGAGTGCATCTTATTACGTACATACTACAATCCGACGATTTATACAAAAAATTTCAATGAACAACAAAATCATTAGCTGCACGCACAAATCAAACCGAAACAGATATGAGGGCAATCTGGGTACTGATGTGAATGTCCTTCTGTACACTGTGAAACTTTCAAATTAAAGGAAACCCTCGATCTTCTGTTTTGCAACCGGCGCTATGTAGACCACATCTTGCTACCTACTGACAATAAAGAGAAGGCAACAGTTAGGCCTGACTGAATGAACCAGCAGAATTTCGCAATTTTCCCTACCGGTGAGCACGAGAGTTTTGATGCCCTTGTTTTTTTTAAGATATTCACAAAATAGGTTGTAGTAACGGCTGTGTATTGTGGTTTATCTTATGGAGCCAAGCATAGACTGTGCAGTACCTGAACTGTCACAGTTTCCTGCACATCCACTGCAAGCGCGGACTAATCAGAATCCTGGTTTGTCATGCATGACGAATCTGCCTCGGAGAAAACATTGCCCGGGCAGATGTTGAGAACAACGCTCAAGGAACACGGTTATCCAGTAACACATGTTGAGAAATCCGACTAATGAAAAGTCAGTTTCCAGAATGAATGTCTCCTTCCTTTGTCTTACCTGTGTAATGGCATTGTTATTTAGTCGAAATGCGTCTCACAACAGCAACTGGACACACGTCCTACGCGGTCCAACGTGCAATGCTGTTCACTCGATGCAAACATCACTACTGAAATAAGCGCTAACTCTCATTGTCAAATCTAAAAACCATTTAATAGCTCTCAGGCGGGGCCACTTACGTAAACAGAATTTTGCGGCAATTACCCAATGGAGTTAGAGAACACATTCCAGCAAATGACAGTAAACGACGATGGAAACCAAAATATCTCAAACTAGTCAGAACTTGACAATTCACAAAGGACCCACGTAGTCAGTCTTTCAGCCCATGCTAAAGTATAACTTAAAGTGAAGCTGGGGAAAGCTTTCCCGTTGCGCCACACAGCAAAACTTCGGAAGGTTTTTCGTTAGAGTTGATGAAAATTAGCAAGCGCAATCTGTTACCCCGCAGGCGGAGAGACTTGATCGTTAGTGCTAGACTGCCCACATTACTGATATGGCTTGATTTGTGAGTACGGATACTGATGATGTTGTTAACTGAAATCTTCCGTATAGATGGACATGTAGTATATGCCTAATAAGATGCAATGAAACGTGCTCGAGAAAAACATCATGCCAGGAAGTTTTCTCACTTCTCTATCCAAAATCCTCGCAACTAAAACTTGTCGTGAATGTTTTCTTATCAATGATCCCTTTTTTGTCCCACTAAGTTTATTTTGATGTTTGCTTGTGAATCAGTGCTCCACGACCATTTGATGACAACTGCGAGCAAGTCAGACGGTTGTCACTTTGAGTTCCTTAACTATCCTGTGGAATTCGAGTAATGATCACTGTACACGAACTGGTTTTACCTATGTCCGTATAACAAAGCTGCATTGATTCTGTTTAAAATTAAACACCACCCACATTCGGTCGACCACATTTCACCCAGTCCAGTTTGTAAAAGAGCACTAGCCTCGAGTTTTGCTCTTGTTAGAGCTTATCTCTACTGTATATGGTTGTCCAAGCCGAAGTTTACAATTTGAGTGTCGTGGTTACGAGACTAGCATGTTAACCATACGATCAGTAAACTCAAACTAGGTGTGACTGATCAGTCATATCTAAACGCTCAACCAATGAATACCACGATGTTTGACTCACCACAAACTCCGCGGATTATGCAGCTATCTGTATAATCATTTTTCACCTAAATCCCCAGTAACCGTAAAGTAAGCTTCTCAAACCAGTGAAGTTTGTTTTGTGGGGTTATTTCGATAATCTCTAGTCACGGTTTTCGGTGTAAATTTGGAACACGAAGGATTAAATTAATAATTTTTAATGTGAAAAATCAATAGACCTCAAAGTTCATCACAGCAGTTGTTCATGATCAACTTTGAAACTTTAATTTCCATTTATTTTTAAGTCAACATCAGAGGGTAGCACTTACAAATATTATTAATCGCAACAATCTTCAGATAAACCAGAGAAACGTAACTGATTTGGACAACGCTGATGAGAATGTGATCACTCGTGTGTATAGCGTTTGTTTACCCGGTTGGTTTTGATGCGACTATTAATAGCATAAGATCTGGGTGTGGTCACGTGTATTGATGTGAGCCTGTTATGACTGTCTTATTGTGTACCCATCTACGGTAATTTCAACTAATTTTTGTCAGTATGTGTAAAATCCGATCCACGAATAGGTAAGTTTGATTAAGGTAAATTCGGTGTCAACATTTTCTCGATTGTTCCAACGTGCTGTTCAAAATGATTTTTGCGTATACATACACAAATAGCATGACAAGCGAAGAGATTCCGTGCTACTCCGATTGCATAGTTTCGAGCAACGAGTCAGTCTAAACTGTGGATCAGTTTTTGAAACATGAATGTGTTGAGCAGTCACAACATGTGATGAATGACTGAAATGAAATAAGGCAATTTGGGACACTTTTTCCACTGTTTATGAGAATGTTGGCTCAAAGTCCACATTTTTGTTAGGCTGAAGCGAAGTAAAAGGCGATGCAAAACAGTTATGAGGATACGTTGGGGATAGCATAATCTGCCAGAACAGGAGAACTTATATGAACCATACTTCATCACTTTGGGGTCAATCTCACATCGGTTCGGGAGTACCACAATAACTATCAGATCGCAAACGTTGAAGAGCGAGTGAGGTGAAATTTCAGATTAATTGCATAAAACGGTCTTCTTCTTTGGCAAGCAACATTCTTGGGTAAATATGGAACATGATCAAATTATTCTAAGGATGCCTGATTACTACGTCACAAAGTGATTAGAAATCACCTCATCATTGCTATGCAATGGTTGACCACAGTTAAACCGTTTTAGAAGTCTACGGTAACAATCATTCGAAGATTGCAGACTTGGACCCTTGATCATAATACTACTTGTTATTGGCAAAAATTACGCGGTTTGGAATAGTGCACAGTTGGTTAGGGTTTGAGTGTTCATGGATTTCTCTCTCACATGAAAGAGTCCACCGGAACGTTCATGTTTATGGATTATCATCGTCCAAAAATAAGTCGGTTTTTGTCTCATTTATTATCTAGGCTATATTGAAAACAGTTTGTCGAAGAGCGCTTATTACACTTGATACTGCTTAAATGCATCAAAAACTTGTTAAAGTTTAGCCGTACTGACCACTCTCTATTACTACACATATTGTTGTAAGTAATAGTTAAATCTGATTACAAGAGAAACTAGTAAGTCTAGGAGAGTTATACTTTATCATTTGTCATAATTCGTAAAAGGCTGGCTTTCAGAAATTTCTCTCTTCTGACACCAATTCGTAATGATTGTGTAAATAGGAGTTAGAGCTAACAGCTACGCTTGATCTTACGTAGATTAGTGTAAAATTAATCAACTCTTAAGAAGTCTAATTTCTACTATGGACACACACAGATTGGAATGAACAGAATGAACAAAAACATAATTGAAATTTTATCACTTCGATTGACAACTTTTTGGCAGGTTTTTGGGATTTTCCAACTGACTTATATATATATATACCAAAATTAAGAAACGAAAAATCTGTATAAACTACCTCGCTATATCTGATCAATCAAAAGTTTCTAGGAGGAACGTTACATTAGCTGTGCAGCGTAAACGATAGCATCTCCTGTTACATAATACACCTGGGATTTAATCTGTCTGTATAACGATGACGAACGCCAATTTGTGTTCCTGTGCAGTGACGGTAAGTTCAGTCAGAGTGGGTTTGTTCATTTTGTACAAGTGTCCAACGGAAGTGCACATGACTAGTATAGTGGATCGTGCACATAATTGTCTAAAATACACCGATACCACTTCAAGAATGACCTACAGAGCGTTCAAATGTCACACAGGGCTAATGGTTTTTACCGGGCAAATTTTTGTTTGCATGATAGTGTTAAACATCTTTGTGGCAGCTGATTAACTGAAGTCCATAACTTTTGTACGGTACATGATTAGACGCACAAGGTTGAATATTTTCTCGATAATACTGGAACATCCCATTAATTTGCTGAACTAACACGGGGTTGCCTGTAAATTATTTGGGAAGAGTTGACCATATCTAATTAACGCCTAAACTAATATTAGTGAGTGTCATTCGCATTCCAGTCAAACCGGTGCACGCCAGATCAGAACAGCTGTATTTGGATCCGCTACTTGCACACGTTTCCGATTGACGGGGTGTGTAGAACGAGTTCTTGTTGAAGTGGTGCAGTCTGGCTACCTAATTTAAAGGGAGTTAATCAAATTTGGAGGTGTCTCGAGGGATCTCAAACTACCAAAAAAATACGCGCGATACTAGGTTCTAGAAGTAAGGCTATTGTTGTGAACGGTCCAGAGCACCAATTGCAATCCAATTTTTTGGTAAAGAAAGGTTGCGCCATTGAATTCCGTTTGAGAATTTGTGTAAGTCTACTCAGTACGACAGCGATTAGGCTTTTGACAAAATATGTCCGTGAAATTTCCCATTCCGAACAGTCAAATTGTGTTGTTTCTTGCATCGACACTAAACAAGGGATACGAATATCTGTGCATTAGACCATCACTCGGATTTCGCGTTAAAAAGGCTGAAGTGTATTGTCGGGTTTCTGGAAAATCATTCTGGCAACCGTTTCGAGTGTTGATTTATTAGTGTGCACTGTATTAGGCTGTCTAACGGTTTCCGTGTAAATAACATTAAGGATATCGGACGGTTGATGATAAATTTCACTCTACAACTGAGTTGTCTGTTGTCCAACTGGGGCCCAAAAGTAAATTAGTTTGAGAACGCTATATGCTGATTGGTAATCTTAAAAACGCGTGGTTGTATTCTAATAAAATTGACACTCTTCTGGGCTGATCGCCTTAAAAATATGGTCACCGTTCATCATAATGATGTGTATTTGTATCTAGCAAGTTAATCATACTTGGTAAGTTATTAAGCGTTAATATATCCCGTGATTCTGCAGAAGATCAGTACAAAATGATTGTGCAACTTCATCTTGATAATTCAATCGTCCAGCTTAGACTACTTCTGAGAAATGACCGTAGTAGTTTGGTCGTCGAATTGATTCACGTCATTTCCAAAGTAATGACCAATACGGCAGTGCAGCTAAAATACTTGGAAAGCAGTAACAACCTCTTTGTCCTTCTACGGGATCTATAAAATAACTACTGTCTAACCAATTTGAAATCATGGCCTGTCCAAAAAGCGGTTTCACCCTCATGAAACACTTCACGAACACTATCTCGTCTAGTAGAATAACTGCAGCCTATTGTTGAACACATGCATCGATGTATTGTCAACTATTTCACATCGCTTGCGCTCTAATCATAGAGACTGAAAAATACTGCGAATCAATAGTCAGTATTTGCTGTTAACACACCGATTGATGTAAGTTTCAGATTTTTGAAGACGGTTAATAGTAAATTCGTCCAGATTCCTTCTATCATTGCCGAGACAGATGAATTTTAATTTAGGGGTTCAAGAAACATAATTTGTATTACCCACCTAGTGATGCTGACCTTGTCACAGAATGAAAGAAGTTGTTTCAGCCCTGTCCTAACGTGTTAACCATGGATTTCAGTTTAATATCCTTTGTACAGCTCTCGTGAACAAGTTGATTTGGCCGTGAGGTTGAGCACTGAAATGTATATTGTAAACTACAATATCAGTCAGTTACTTCATCCTAATGAGAGTATTGGATATATAATAATATTTTTAAACGGCATGTTATAGCATCTCTGAAACTTCCGAATATTTCATATGCCTCTGCTTATACCATCAGTTCATTATCGGTTGTTAGCATTTGAACAGCTGAACTCTAAAACTGAACTTTAGCTACTTCCTCAAGTGTTCCACCCTAGGCTATGGATGAGAATGCTTCAGAACCGGGGTGTTGTTTAGACAATTGATTTTAGCCTGTTTTAAAAGCTGTTAAAGTCCACCCAACCAGCTAAAATTGGACGATCATTTTGGGTCGATTTCGAATTTGCAGACTGAGTTGATTGCACAACTCTGTTGCAGCTATCTTCTGGCATGCTTTATTTTCTGTAAATGTTAGTTGAACAACAGTACTTCTCCTGATTTTTTTAGGAGATCTCTTCAAATTTTGTCAACAGTGTTACTTTCGTGTTGAGTAACAAGAAGTTGGTTGGTAACGTATTTGTTTTGTGATTTGTGTACATTCGGGAAATTCTGGTGTGTTAAAAATAGCCAAATGTGCTGATGTTCAACACTGTGCTGCTCAGCGGCCGTAATCACTCAATACTAGGTGAGAAGTGTACTTACTTAATGAGATTTTTCTACGGGAAAATTATTTACAACGTAGCTTACCAGAACTGTGAGCTAGTGGTTGATATATTTTTCCTCGTTTTGAGCATCATTCTGGAAACAAATGCAGAAATGCGCTGTTTATGATAGGGTGAAATTTTCGGTTTTAGTGCTGTAGGTTTCCTGTCCGATAGACCTTGATGTTAATTAAAGAGCTGCTCTTGTTATTGCGTACGTGCTGGTGTTCGTCTGATCCGAAGAAAGATGAACTGTTGGCGTTTGGAGAAATGGGGTCACGAACTATCAATCTTGCCCACTGGTCCCACGTTTTCATGCGATCCAAAACTTCTGTTTAGAATCTTTGAAGTGATCCAGAGAATAGCAAAATCACATACCTGTTACCAGCCGGAGCTGGTAGAAGTTTTTCAAAGTTGGAATGCATGAAAACTTTCCATTGCGTTACCTCCTTAGAATGTTCTTTTTCCAATGAAGACATAGGGCTTGCTGCACACAGCTCTGCTTCAGGTTATATACGAACGCATCTATTAACCCATGGTCTCAGTCCAAGGAAGCTTCGCAAAAAGTATTTTGCGGCGATTTTCCCACGGACAGCAGTGCTTTGCTTTTGGGTTTCCGAAAGTGCCAATGAGGCAATTGTGCACTTGTAGAAACATTAACGTTTGAGAATTCTGAGTAAGAGACTGTTGGCCAAGCAAACTTAAACGAACTCCTTCTTAAAAGACCACATTTTGTGGAGATGTTTTAATTGGACCTGAGTGATTGTATTCCCAATACTGTCCACGTCAGTACTGATTACCGGTAGGTATTCAACGATCAAGCTGAACGCCACTCACTTTTGCTCACAGTCTTCATAATCAGATAGACTGTTCAATTATTTCATTGTTAGCACACTTATTGAACTTCTAACTAAAAGAAACTAGTTTACTAGAGAAGTAGTCCAATGGCAATGTCAGCTGTATCGATCTGAATCATACCGGTAGACCTATTCAGATTCTCTAGCAGGTAAATTGAAGAAAGTAGGTCACAGATAAAGCCATTTACAGTTCACATTTGATGTACCATATTCTGACAAACTTTTCTCTGGCTTCCTCAAAGCTCAGCAATCGAAGTGTGGTTTGAACCGATAGGCCTTGTGTGACAGACAAAATAGCTGTTTCCATGATTACCAGTCCTGGGCACGTGTCAGGAAGTAAAACTAACTCTCCCGCCATTACAAGATTTTTACCCCCTCTGTAAACCAATGTAAATAGAAAACCCAACCATGATCGTGTTCACCAATATTAACTCGTTTTGATTAGAGACCTGGTATTATTGCTGATCAATTCCAGGATATTCTAAGTACAGTTTGTTTCATTGCTTGAATCGCTGTCTGATTTCCCTCAGTCTGCTATGCAAACTGAGTGACGGTATATATTTCTCACGATTGTGGACGCTCAACCGGTTGATTCATACGATCAGACTGCGTTAACTTTTCTAATCGAATGATGATTTCACTCTGGGGGTTGTCTATAAAGAAATTGGCATAGTCCACGACAAAAAGGGACTTGAGGTACGGCAGTGCCAAGTTCTTTGCAGGTAGTCGATTCCAGTGCCTCATCTTGTCTGTAATGGTATATTTATTGAATCTACTTTCTAACGGTCGATTAAGCAAGTTCAGAATTACATTTCATGGTAGAGTTGAATAAAATGACGCCAAATGAAAGATATCTGGTGTCCAACTGTTAAGCCTGCAAATGTAGAGATAGAATGAACTGATTGGCAGTCGTGAGCATCAAGTTGAGTGTGTAACCTAAGTGGGTAAAACAAGACATTCGGATGTAGAAGCTGTGAACTTTTCGCAACCAGGAAATCAGAGGGTGGACTTGACTTTATGCACCGGTTGGTCAGCAACTAGTCGCCATGCTTCCAGGTTAACTAAATTTTGGACAACGATGATTTCTGAATGGACCTCATCAGACGTATTGACACCCAGTGCACTGCTGGCTCATGGTTAAAAGTGTGGACTATCCATTTCTGATCACGCCACCGGGTCTGTCGAGATTTTTCCGCAGACACTGTATTTAGTATGTCCACTGGCTCCCCCTACTGCTATAGCACCTTGCCTAGAAGTGATAACTCTCTGATATAATGTTGTTAATACGGGAACTTGATTGGGTCCCTTAATCGAACTGACCACTAGTTTAACAGGACACTACTGATGATCATTCGTACTAAGACCTGGCTGGTGAATTCCCGTGTTTCTTGATCATATCCCGCTGTGCTTGTGCCCATATCTATGAAATCTATTCAATAGTTGCTTTAGACACTAAAGAACGCATTCCAGGCTTACGAACACAGTATTCCATCCGTGTTGCCAAACTGATGTTACTTCTGAGCAAACGTGAATAAACTGTGCGTCACTGTTCTAACAGTGTAGAAAGAACATCAGCAGCTGTGAACTCATCAAAGTGTATTTTAGTTTACACTAACAAACAAAGTAAGTTGTTTTGATTGAAAATCAATTGAGGTTACATTATTGCAATTACCATTCAGTTGGCTCTCAGGTTTTAAAAATATACGTAGGTCAGATGTCACGAGATTCAGTGAGTATCACGTTAATCACCATTACAGAATCACATGAGAAGGTAGTATAACAACAAGACCAGTCAGAACAGTTTAAAAGTAACCAGTTTCGCAATCAACTCTTTTTAACCGGGAAACAGCGCGTTTAATTTTAGTTATAAATTATCGACGTCAGAAGGCGATTATAATGAGAAATCTTCATGTGAACTCTCTTGGTTTAGGTCTACCCAGGTGTTCTACAGGTATATGATGTCAACTACAAACTGCCTGTTGTGTAGTTCAGTCAGTTGACATCTGCAGACGTGCTTTTCTCCCCGATTTTTTCTGCCCGTAAAAAAACGAGATGGAAGGGAACACACTCTATAGTACTGATCATTTGACGCTGACAATCAACTTTTATTGGATACCATCTGTCAAAAAAACACTACAATATTGTTCACCAACCGATGGCTTCGTGATATAAATAATCGCCCAACTTATGTCGCACCGAAGAACCGCATGTTCAACTCGACCGAAGTTCAGAGAAGTAATTTATTCCTTCCAAAATATCCGCTTCGCATGTGGTTGAGTTGCTCGCACAGAATGCATACAGACAGACCGGCCATCATTGAAATAAATTCTGAGACCCATTGCCATAAACAAATGTTCGTTAAAGCCCAGCTGGTTTCCTAAATTATTCCGGCTGCTGTTTGCATCAGTACGTGTTCAGTGGTCGCTGAATAGTGTTATATTTGTCTGCAAGTAAACGAAAAACCGTTGAACACTTACATTTTGCCCAGATCGACTTTCCTACTTGACGATATAACGGTCATGTTGAGGACTATATCTAAGGCAACGACCTACCTACAAGCCTACTAAAATATTTAGACCCAGGAAAAATAATACTGATCCTGACTGTTGGGAATAGTGGAAGAGCAGGTAAGTTTGATTGATCGTTTAAGAGTCTGGTCGTTCGTCGAGCGTGGAGTTTGATTTCTAAAGCGAGTTGACGTCACCAGTGCTCATGGATTTAAGCGTACGAGTTTTGGTGGGGAGGCTATTAGAGTTCGGCAAGCGCCTTTTCTTGTGTACATTAGTGGAGTGTAGATGAGACAACTGGGAAATTTGTGGGCTATGGCTAAATCCAAACCAGCAACAGAAACCACACAAGGCAAGTGTTCTGCCAGCTGGGCTACGAAGTCACTTCGGTAGCTCAGAAATCTAGCATTCGGATTTTGTTACCCGCTTATCCCGCTGGTTAGAATCCAGCTGAGGCTCAAATCTCTCACAATTTAATACCCCTTGAGTTAGCTAATCTTTCAAGCTACTTATTATTACTGAAACCTTCTTATTCTTTCCAGCCATTTCACCAAAATTTCGACTGATTGTTGCTAATCCCTTTCAGTGTCTGAATTGCAGCCGAACTACGTGTTCCCTACTGCTACTGCTGAACCTTGATCTGAGGCCTGATTAGCTGATTCTTTCTGTTGGATTGGGTTGACTACTTCTTCGTTCTTGCACCTCCATCGAATTGGTTGTTCTATTCAGGTTCCCATATTGATCGGAGTTGTTCAGGTTGCGCCAGCGTTTGGACATAGACCGATTCACGTGGCCTCATATCTTTCGATCACATTGACTCATGCATTTCGTTCATTTAAATGCGTTTGCTTGTCGAACCGCCCGATGAATAACAGAGTTTGAGTCGTTCACTTGTCTGTTTGGTGCTTGTCTAATTAGGTACTTCCGTGATACTCAAAGTGGTTGATCCTGGAGAAGGACGATCATCGTAAAATAATCGTGTTTGTCGATAGCGGTTTCGTGTCTGTGTAGTTGTGTGGATAACTTTCCTCCAGTTTGGCCAACGTAGTACGTTCCGCAGTCATTGAAGTTACTTTGTCAGAAAAACACCCTTTTCTGTTAATAGAATTGAGTTGTTCGTTTTATTTTGAGGGCAGGCTTCGTAACGTTGCTCGTGGTTAGAATGATGGCATGATAAAATGTGGCTGTAGAGTTTATCAGCTATTTTTGATATGGTTTTGTTACGCAGCAGAACAACCTGTTTCATAACTGTGCAAATATACGGTATTTCACTGTGATGCAGCATTTCTGTACATGCCTTTGGGGGCAGGCTGTTTGGTTAATGTGAATACAGAGGAGTTAGTCCACCTGCATTCGTTTCCATTAGGGTTACTTGACCAACGTTCCGTCAGATTTTCAGAGGATCATTGCATCCACCAAAAGCAGGTTACCATTGCTTTAATCCTTGTGGTAACTTTGGTGTCGCGGTAAACGATGTTGAGTAACTCATTTGATTCAGTCATTTTGAATTCACGAATTCATCAGTAGTATAAAATATCCACAGATTTGATTAAATTTTGCGAAACGTGATATTTTCTAGCTCCTAAATGAGTGCTTCGGCCGTGAGTTCAGGTAGCGGAAAACCTAACGCAGTTCCGTAACTTTGCTGGTAGCCCTGACTATTAAGTTTGAAGTATGCCGCTACAAAATTTTATGAGGTTGCTAACACCAATGGTCTTTAAGGACGCATTTAGTCTGGGCTTTTTTTTACCAGTGTTTGGATATTTTCTTTGGCGTGACCAAGATCTATGGAGATGAAGAGTACACTGAACATTACTTACGGAATGTTCTGATCTGATGATGAGATGCAGTAATTTGAATACATATTTATCCAATTTGCGTTGGTTTCCCAGATAGCGACATTATTAGTTGCAGTAGAACAGCATCCGTGTGAAATTTTCGTACTTCGTAAAATGGAGTAAAGCTTGAACCATTCCGACTTTCCAATCGCTCAGCTTCTATTTTCTTCTAATGCAGTACTGCTTCTGTTTGTTGATGTAACACTCAGTTCAACACTGTTTCAGCTGTGGACAGTTTTGCAACCGAGCAATCGTTTTGCTTGTTTCCACCACGTTGAAGTATATTGGCAAAGCTCTAGGATTTACTACAATCATTACTACAATCAGTAATCAAAATTTCGTGTAACTGTTAAACTGCAGAAGTTTTGACAATCATTAGCTGTAACTGATTTTGCGTAGATGAATATTTTCAACACCTCAGCAACAAATCCAGTAAGACGTTATGCTACTTGCACATGTCCATCTCTTCGACTCTCGGCTATCCAAATCATACTTAGCTCCATTATGACGTGGATAGTGACTTGGATTATGAGAGAAAAAAACCCACAAACGTTTGTGATGTTAAGTGTTCAGTGCTCTATTGTATACGGCTGGATTCGTAGCGCTTTTGCAAAAGTCCACTGGAGTTAGGAGGTTTTGTCGTACCATTTTCGTTGCAAAAAACATGATTAATTCATTGACGTAACAATATGTAATTCAACCGGTTTGAACGATTTGTCTCGTCCGACATTGATTCTGTATTATTTTGAGTGTAGTTTTCTGTCATCGAGTGCGCTCAGTGGTCATCCCTGTTTGGTTTTATCAGAATGGAACAGATGGGTGCACAGTTTCGACCATTAGACACGCTGCTACTCATTCACCAATTTTTATGTACAAACAACCATAAACAGTATCCAGCGCGTTTATGCGCTATTCTATATATGCCCAACAGATAAACGAGATAGTCGCTATGGCCCTATTGATCTGTAAAGAGACTAGCTCCAAATTGGTGGCAATCAAAACATAACCATACAGAGAGAATGCTTGTAAAAAAAATCGGTGGTTTAAACACACTGTGAAGTCTCAAGTATTTCAGCTATCAGTTAAGGTTTCAGTTCACCTACAACGGACATCACGGAAGACGACCAGTGCTACGATGTAAGCCAAAGCGGATTCCTGATTTGGTGACTCTTTAGATTCCTCAACAACTGATCACTTAGCGGACTTTGTGTCAGATGGATTATTTCCCAACTTTGTGCCAAATTGTCACACTGAAAATTGAAAACGAATGACACAACAGTAACCAGCAACTTTTCGAAAGCGCATTATGGTGTACTAGCCCTTGTAGCCTGCAAGCAAAACGCCCATCAGTGCGAATTCCGACGGTCTTGAACGTGAAAGTGAACAATGAAGGGATATTTTGCAATCATTCGTCGGCTGTCTTCTTCGTCGCATAATGCGGAAAGTTATTCACACACAATCGCCTCTCGACAAAATCGCACAAGAACTCCATTATTCACGATGAGTGAGAGATTCCATTTTAGGGAAAATCAAGTACAAGCTGGTAGGAAACTGAATGCAACCGTCCAATTTTTTCATCTAATACGGTGATGCATATGATATCTCTACCATTATTGATCAGCAGACGAAAGTCCAGCCTGTTTCCGTGAATGATAAAACATAGTTGAATGTAAATTCTATTATCATCAAACGTTCACATGGTTGTAGGATATCCGCACCAAATTTGGGCGTCATGTTTAACACGTTAATGTGATTTCGATTAAAACACTCCTGAGGAAAGCCACCAGAGTCGGTTGAAACGTACAGTATTACAAATTGCTCTTAACGTTACGTTATTCTCAATCCATTTATCCATTTCTCGCTTTGTTCCACATCACGGTTGGAATCAACGCACTGTTTTCGACAGAATCAATTGGTGTTGTACAGAAACGGTTAAAAACATGTAACTTAGATGTGCTTTCTCACCTGTGGATGTGTTTATGGAGCTTGAAAAGTTGTGCGGTCTATCCTAGTTCGAGAGTTTTGAATCTAATCAAACTTTTACGGGTCTGAGTTCTTAAGATGCTCAAGCCAGCCGCGCGTACGTAAAAATCTGTTTTCTTCTGGGTTAGTCAAAATCAAGTTCTGTCATAAAAACGACCATAGTTTCAGTGTTTCTGATCGTCCTAAAGAGCTAAATTGACTGACAACGGCAAAGGTTCTGATCACGTGAAACTGGCTGTTTTCAGAATGTGCGACTGAAATTGTGGACGTTACTGAAATTCACCGCAAGTAACTTATTAAATAGGCCACCACCGACCAGTCCGTGGCCGCTGTCAAAGGCGCATCATCGCACCACTCAAAACTTACTTGTCGTCAGCACCAATAACAGTTGCCTTGAGCTTTTCGAACCCAGAAGAAAGTGTGTTGAAATTTAAGGTCCCAGAAAAAAATGTTTCGGGTGTCTTCCGTGATTCTCAGGGCAAACTGAAGCAGTATGACTTACATTTCAACAAAAAGTTCCTGTCAGTTTTCAACGATGGGATGTCTACAAATCCTCACAACTTTCCACTGACGGTGCTACCTGAATATGCAGTTACGACCGTAAATTTAGGTCTCAGAGTTCACAGTCGTAAATATTAGAGGTTCAACTTCGAGGAAATTCAGTTGTAACAAATCTTTTGATGAAAGGATGACCGGATTTACTGTCTAGAGAAGAAAGTGTTATCACAGTGGATCCACATCACAAGTAACTTACGCCATCTGTCTGAGTTACGGATATGCAAACATTAAAATTTGCGTTGTTGATTTAGACAATGAAAAAACGCGCCTGCTAACAGTTTAAAACCCACTGTGGATGCCTTAGTCGATTGTGAAATGATTTTTGGCAAGTATGTTGCTTGTTCTTCTGATCTCATAGTTTGCAATTTAAAACTAAAAGATTGCTGGCATAAATCGAGGTGGAAGACCCTTCAAGCGATTCAGTAAAAAACATGACAAGCCAAAAATTCGCTCATTCAAGCATCGTTTTGTTGGTAAGTTCGTTAGCTGTAGAGTTCGCTGAGATTGTGGAAATCAGCATTGAGCTCAGTGAAAAGACATGTCCAACGCATATCGTTAAGGTTTCCATGTGGCTTCAGGTTTTCTGACAATTGATTCTAACAGCATTATGTCTGAGTCTACAGGCAGCGTTGTTGACAATGGTATTCATAAATAACCCGGATTATCATTTGTACAGCGTAGGTGATAAAAGTCACTCAATAGAATTAGCATATTTTGGAATATTTCTCAACAGTGCATAGATCTAGTCTGTTGTGTGGTAGGTGCGACAAAGTCTGGTTTAGTCATGTTTGGCTTTGACCGAAACTGTATATATTCGAATTAAGCTGATCGAGCAAGCTCGCATATGGTCCAGAGAGGATTACAAAGTAGTTTAGCTTGTAGACTTACGATAAGATTTGTCTTGCGATGTGACAAAAATTCTTAATGTTCTCAGAAATTGTTTGAATAAACTTGTTACCTACAGTGTCATCATTTGCTGACCATTTGACAGATTGTTTCCACTCGATGATGAACTGTCACATAGGTTCTTAGTATGTAACTCCGATATCCCACCGGTAGTTTGTGTAAGCTATCAGAGTTAGGTCGTTGGTGACATGAAAACAGTAAAACGTTGGTCTCGAAATGATATGTCACAGTTCTGGTAAATTGAATATCAGTGCAAAAACGAGCAACGTTGTTGAAAGGAATCTACACATATTTTCATTCTAAGCTTCGCAGATGCTTGTTTGATTTTCCTGGTTAATTGCATTGTATTTCCTAACAAGGTACATGAAGGAAAAATATTCCCCGCTTCTCAGGAGTTTACCTGGGTTCATCTGAACACCGGCAAGCATGAACGCATTAATTAGCTTTGAGGAATTTCTATTCCCTCTCTTCCTTAAGGCAGCTCGAAGTCATTCACGGGCAAATGCACATAGTGGTTGTTCGTCTGGTCTGGCCGCCGAATACGTATAACCCGTGAAGTTAGGTTCCCCTCTATTTCTGAGTAACACAAGAGAAAGAATTTCTGGTCCATTTATTTGTTCAACGAAACAGCAGTGTATGAAAAAATATGCCATTCGAACAGGTCTGTTAGCACGGAGTAGTCGTGCGAAACTATATTCCAATGCAATGGTGAATTACAATTCGGAAAAGCGTGTTTGTCTAATTTATCTCCACGCTACACAACGCAGGGTAGTTTTCCAATTCTGTACGTTAGCCTGTAAATAAAAGGCAACAGACCAAATAACTCAAACTATGTCTGCTTGAAACCGGGCGTAATCTGCCACTAATATATTCGTATAGTACTAGCCGGATTGGTTGCAAAAAAGTATAGTTTTATGTCGTGGTTTTCTAACTTGACTGAGAAAAGTTCGTCCAGTGTATTTCGATCCCATCGGTATAGAACACTGTACAACATGCCAGACAGGTTCAAACGTGATGTATGATTATTACAATTGCTCACTTGGTTGCGTAAAAATTCCACGTTATAGTTTTTCACACTATGCTTCATATGAGGCTGCAGAAATCGGAAAACTGTGTTTTCGCGAGTAGTGTACACATGTTGGACTGGTAACTGCTCCGCTCTGTATGGTTCATTTACGGCAACGTTTCACATAGTCAACTACTAGTGTTTCATATCATTACTTGCTAAGTAATGCCTCATGATTTTCAGTAGAAACTTCATAATGTTCGAATTTTTGAAAGAGAACAATTCGTGCAATTATTCGACTACAGTTAGCATAACTTAAGTTACATCGTTAGCAAACTGCCGATACGAAAACGGGATCAGTTACTGTGACATTTACCGTCCGGGCATAAACGTCATTGTTTTACTAGCAACTGTGTCTATTCGGAAGCCATGGTGCGATTGTTGAGATCGTTAAACCAATCCACCTTTAAATTGGAACTAGACATTGTGAATTCAGATAACTTCGAAGATCTGTCAGCAGTCAACCATAAAGTATTCTGACTAGAGAGAAACTCTAATTGTCTTCATTCAAAATATCATCACTAATGACTGAAATTCTGAAACCGACTTCAGACTGAGCAACCGCATACCAACCCAGTTTAATCTATGAAGTCGACTGCATATTAGTTGGGTTACTGGCATCCGCAAACCTTATACACTAATATCCCCCAACCGTGTATCCTGACTAATCACACACATCTGATATTGTTGACTGGAGGTAAACTGGTAAACGGCTATATTCATCAATACTCCATTGTATGTGCGTCCAATTTTTGCACTTAACAAGAGCAAACCTATTACAGCAACAGGAAAACAGCGCTCAAAATAATGAAAACAACTACCGCCAATATAATGAAGATGGTTTGAGCAGCTTGCATAATGTGACGTTAGGGTAATATTGTGAAAAGACTTTGACGTTTATCCTAACACTCCAGTTGCTCCATCAAACAGAATTTGGGTGACCAGTCTATAAGGTGACTATACAAAAGTGGATGACAGTTTATAATATCTACGTTAACTATGATGCCCCATTCAGTTCGGTGTATCACTGATTGACAACTTGTCCGTTAACAAGAATATTGGCGTAAGACGCATCATTTGCGAAATTCAGTTTCCTTGTGCGAATACTTGCTTAGTGCAGTACGCTTCGTAACTACGTGGTTAGCTGCAATGTTTCTGGAACAATTGTGCTGAATATTCTCATGAGTACACTGACCTAACGTTAAATTACTGGATGGTTCGGACAAGCTTTATTAATTCACACACCTCGTTTATCACTTGTGTGTGCTCTTCACACAGCTCATGTCAGATGGAAAACTATGTTCAAGTACCTATTGTATCACTATAGCCAAGTAATCTGAAGCTTCGAGGTGAGCGACGAATCACTTTAGGCATGGCGAGTTAGCATGAAGACACTCGATCTGTAGTTATCAACATTTTCAGGATTGATTAGCGATGTTAAGTACTGCTTCTTGTGTTGTGAGCCCTAGTGATCCTTTCCAAGCAACGTGCTCTGCAGTTCTACTTACGACCTTCAGTCAAAGTGGTCTCTAGTTCAAAACGTATCATTATCCGAATAGATCGATAAGGTGTTACGAGCTTAAGCGTATTAAATCAAACATAACTGACACGGAACTGATCTTCTTGTTGAGTTGTATTCATAGAACGTTTTTGTTGTGGGATTCATATGTCAGTACATCAAACTGAATGTAAGAACTAGCCTACGGTCTTCTCTACAGCCGAACAAATGAGTGAGCGCAATATGGGTCAGTGACCTGAGCACGCATCTCAAACGGGCTTCAGGTCTGCCATTTGTCATGTTGGTTTACTCAACTTTATTGGACTACACTGGGTGACGGTATTTTTCTGCTTACGGAACGTAGACGTGTTTGCAATGAGCCCAAGGAACACGCGTACTCAAGCGTCAGATTTGGTCGGATACGCGACTTGTCATGTTCATACTGTGTATGATTGTACGTTTAAAATTTTTGAAAGCTAAAGCGTCTAAATTTGACAAGTAAGCGTCAGTTCATTTCCGGGAGCATCAACTAAAGTGTCTAATGCAAGAAATGATTAGACCCTGTTTGTCTGAAATCGCTGCGCGTTTAATCAAGTTCATTCCGCTTATTTCGTTCAGGTCGATCTTTGCAGAGTGCAGATCACAGTCTACACCGGCCTCGCAGAGGTTATTGAAAATCGCCTATACTAGGCTTTTATTAAGTAAATTTGGAGTAAGCCGATTGGTATTCCAGAGGGCCGAAGGATGATATTGGTTATTTCTGTGGATGGAGAAACGACCTGTGGAAAGGTGTTAAGTCTATGGCGAATATGAAAAAGCTTAATGTACTCTATCCGTACAGTGTGGGTGGTTTATATCAGAAAGAAAAGTGCATATCAAGTGACCTTTGTTCGGCTTGTTGAATATTGATCGATTGCAGATTGCGTGACCTTGATAGCTGTTGCGTCCACATCTCCGCAATTTGCTTGTGATCAGTTATCAAACCGGCTGCCCAGCAAGCGGGTTCGTGTTCGTCAGCACACTTGTGCGTACTGAGCCCGGCCTAACCGTCGCAACAGTTGAACTGCCAGCGCGTATAGACTCATTCCGTGAAATATCCCGGTAAAAAAAACAGATCATACAAGTAGCCGAGATACATGACGGTCTCATTAAGGTTATGCTTGAAATGCAGTTTTGAAAGCAGTAATTAGTGGTGGTTATTGTGTAACATTGTGAAGGGTTCTTAGTTTGTCTGCATCAAACGCGCGTTAATGGACCTGAGAGAATTAGCTCATCATGTATGTAGGCCTATAAACACCGGTTTCAATAACTGTGTCGCATTTGCAGCTGTGAGCAAACTCTAAACCATCTAAGATGCAAATGATCACCCACTATGTAATTGCCAACCCTCAAAATTGATGAAACGCCAAGCAAACCCAACAGTCACGATAGATAGTAGACAGACCAAACAGCCGTGCGCCGGAATGGAGTAGGAACGTGACATGACCGGTCCTTCAAGTGATAAACATTTAATGATAGCGAGATCCCTTTTTTCAAACCGAACACCACCCACCGTTGTTAGCAACATTCATATTAGACCAAGCCCTTTGGCTGGACCAATTTCGCTCTTATTAGAGCTCATCAGTAGGGCACAACAATGTCCAGATCGGAGTTTTTTACTCTGATCCTTTTGCCTGTGAATTCAGCGTGTTAACCACAACGTCAACGACATCGCAATATGCATGACTGAATGACCGTTTTCGAGCGTTCAACCACTAAATTGTATCACTAATGTTCAATTTACCCGATCATTTCATAAACAGAATATTCAATCCAATCTACAACCTCGTGACTAAGGTTCATCAGTTAGGTTGAAGATACTATCTTCATTGAACCGACTAGGCATGGTTTGATCCGTCCTTCTAATGACTAGCCGCTGAAGATTGTACTGCCTAGGATATCACTGGAAATAATATTTTGTGCAAAGATTTTACAAATATACTGTGAAAAACAATTTGGAGTAGGATTCTTGGGAATACGTTCGCTGAAAAATTAAAATTCCTCGACCGGGCATTGTTGGTTAGTATTTTTGCACGGGAAAACTTTATAATTTAGTCCAAACAGCTAACATTATAGTATTGGAAATTTGGAAGATCTACAAGTCTAACAAACGTGATTCTGTCTGCAGAGATATGTGTGTGTACAATTGAAGTTAGAATACATCTTGGACATTCAAATTCAAGCAAGAAATCTCGATTATGCTTTTCCATCGGAGAGCTTCGGTTGATCAGTGTTTGAAGCCAAATAACAGTTGAATTTATTGATAATTCAATTCGTAGATAAACTATTGTTAATTTGTTCAGCTACAGATTACATTCTGCGATAGGTCTGGTTTTTGACAGTAACTTACGAGAGGGGATAGGTCAAAATTCAGTTCGATACCCATCTTCTGTCGTTAACTGATTCTGCACCTATGTGCTTTCATTTTATCCTACTATGCGAATAAAATTGTCGGAATGCAATTATCTCCGCAGTTCTGCTCGTGGATATAAATAGGGATGCAAACGCAGTTCGTTTCCAAACCGATTAGTTGGTCAAAATGAACCAACGGCAGTGCACGTGAATTTATATTCAGTATGGGTATCCGAGCGATATTCGATGGAAGTGCATTGCATAGACTGTGACTATCCACGCTTAGCAAAATCTAGTCAGTTTCGCACAGAAAACCATAAGTACCGTTCTGTATGCCCGTCACTCATGAAAAGGTCTGATTAACATCTGTTCAGTGTCCACGTGAGATAGCAGCAATTCGATTGGCACAGTAACGCATAAAGTCCGTTATCTAGTTGGCATCTCGTAGTGTTGACCATCAGAGTATGCATTATGCCCCGAATTCGCATATGCAATTAACAGCATCAACAGCTCATTCATAGTGAATGCCGAATGAACCTACCGCTCACATTTGCGATTATAGCTGAACCAGAATGACCAACCTTATATTACACCGCAATCCTCGTAAATTTCGTTGGTATGAAGAAGCACACAAGGTCCACACATAACTACCCTTATGATAAATTATATTAGAACAGCAGTACGTAGAAGAATTAATATATATACATATATATATATACAGAAACAACAAGAAACATAGGAATATTAAATAGAATAAACGGAGGTGAAACTGAACATATAAACGAAAGTCCATCAAACACGAAACCATCGCATTTCTGCAAGCACTCAATAGTTTGCCTCTAGTAGTATTCGAAGGCAAAAATGTACATACAACAGTTTGTTTAGCGTAGTAACCACATACCACTTTCAACAGTCATCGTCATTAATCATTTATACAAAATTTAGCTTAAATTTCAGTTTCATTAGATCAAAAATAACAAGGTTTGTATTTGAAAGTCGTTTAGACAAAATGCTATACCGACAGTGTGTGCTGAATACGAATGTTAGACTGCAGTATGGACTCATAGGAAGATAGTTCTGACAGGAAATGAAAACATCAACTCTTGGTTAGGTCCGAGTATACCACACGGCGCAGCTTGGAAGACTCGAACAGAATTGTGAAATTAGACCATGCCGGTTCCAATTACTTCGGATAGATCCACAAATGAACGAAATCGAACACCAATTTGAAAGCAACGTTTCACATATACCTTGAACAAACTAAACGCTGTGTGTATTGTGGATGGAGCACCTGGTCAAGTCACTGGTAATGAGGGTGGTAAGACACAGGTTAAGTGAAAGGCACATAGTCTAAGGCTGGCGACACGTAGGAAGTGGGCAACTTTAAAACTAGTGCTATTGAGCATTCCAATGAATTAGTGAATTACTGTCGTCTTATTTTATACAGTTGTAATATGGTGGCGGGTAGGAACACACTTTTCATTTCATAAGTGGGTAAGTTTTTGGACTACTGCTTTCCCGCCTACTCACACGTTTTTGGTATTGTGTGCTGGTTTGCACGTTGTTCATGGGATTGAACTAGATAAAAACTACCGTGAATTACTCTATTGACTGTCATTTAGAACAGCTTCTTAAATTCTAGGCATGCCACACAGTTGACTGTTTGCTTGCAGGCTATTAGTGTAACTGGAATAAACTGACAAACATGATACACACTCGGAAGTTTCTGGTGAATTTCTTATCAAACAATAACGATCTTGTTTCACGTCTTTCAGAAGGTACATACCCGGTGACTAAGTCCCGTAGATTTTTGTGCAGACTACCAAAAAAAACAGATAACTAAACGCTAATACATTTACACAATTCCGGTTATAACTGTTTTAATTGAAGATTTATCATGAAATGATGTCAAAATATAATGAATTATACGGAAATGATTTTCGGAAGTTCGGCGTCAGCGACGGAGATGGAACTGATATGGGAAGAGTAGTCGGATAAGTGATGTGTACCGATTATGACAGTCACTTTGTCACAGCCGAAGAGCCAGGAAGGATTTCCTATGAGAGTAATACGGTGAGCTTTGACAAGGGTTCTCAACAATGAAATGTACACCAATTGTTCAAAACACAGTTTGCATTTGGCGAAATTAATGTATCCAACCGTTGGTAGTAAGATAACAGAAATTTGACTGAGCAGTTATCAGTAGACAACTCAGAGAAGTACACATGAACGTTAATGAATATTATGGTTATGCTAATGAGAACATGTTACGCTCGCCCTCATACTACACAAGAAATCACTACAACCTATCGGTTGGTTCGCTGTGTCAGTGACCTAGATTGACACCTCGGGTTGCAGTCTGGTTGATACTATCTGCCAGCCGTCAAACATGCTTATCCAGCAACCAACAAGTCGAGAATGCAAACTAGTGGTGACGATGGACGCAAACTGATACGGATACACAACAGTTAGTTAAGCTGTCATAAAACCTACTCTTCCATATCGTTCGCTGTGTGAGGAAATCTACACAACTATTATTGCTCACGTTTTACGGTTATCAACGATCAACACTCACAATCCAGCGACATTATGTTTACTAATAAGTGCCCAGTAAACTATGTAAGAGATTTTTGGAAACCTGTTAACATACTTCATTAATTTTCAGGCTGACGATCCAGGAAATCTCAGAATCTAATAGTTACTCTGTGATTAATTGTGACCGAGAATTTGATAATACGAATCTCACTTCAAAAGCTGACATTAGCAAGCGCCATTCAACTAATCATTCTCCCTCATCACCTGAATAACAAATGATTTAACGTTTCTGTAATCTGCCGTTACTCAGTTCAATTTAAGTAAAAATGAACAAGCTCTCCTTCGGCAATCTTCTGTATCTTGAAACATTTTAGTTCGTGGCAATCAAAACCCCGTTTGGGACCATCACATTTTGACATTTTTGCACCAAATTAGGCTGTGGTTGTTCGGTAAGAGAAAGGCTTCGTCAAAGCCCTCGAATACAGCCATACATGTAATTCATCCTTTTGAAAATACCTACCGAAGTCATGTGAACGACTTAGTACCGAACAAGACTTGTTTTCTCTGTGTGATCATCCGACTAATTACAACACAATAAATATGATAACGTAAGGTTAGTCAGAAAAACGGTCAGTGTGGGTTATGGATGGCGTGTTTGTTATCAGTTACGCAATCACTGTTCCATAGTATGAACCTGATAAGTCGTAGGCAAGGGGAGATTATGTGTCTACATGAACTTCTACTGAGCACAGAGGTCAGGGCTGTGTAACGGGATGCTAATGGCTTTGACAACAATAAACATTCTCACTATTTTTGGTCGATTATAGCTCGTCTTTAGGTCCCGTTTAAACTGACTTTTCCATTAGCAAACTGCAGGCGAGCCTATTACCACCACTTCTCTCCGTCAGTAGATCGCATTGCTGAAGAAAAACGGAACGTTACTTGTGCAGGGCACCAGGGGTTCTCTCAGATCATATTTTGGGATGTTCAAATGTTGGCTATTACGCTCAATGTAATCGCATAAATAGTCCATTGTCTCTAGTAGAGTCACGTTCGTAAATAGTGAGGTAACATCGAACGAGAACATTCTTTGGTTGTTTCGGTTCAGGTCTTGGATTGCGTCAATGAAATGAATCGTGTCCCGGAGACGGTGTTTTGCTAGATCCAGCCTTATGGTAAGATGGCTTAATCCGACGAAGTGTGTACAGAAAAAAGATTTGGAGTGGTCAGTACATACACTTTAAAAGTTTGTTCTGCTAGATGAAAAGCGAAACCTAATACAATGCCTGACGGGTAGAGCGTAAGAGATCATCACCCATGACACTTTGCAAACCGAGCTAGATTTTCTACAAGAATTGCTCAGGCTGAATCGCTAACTAATGCGTTTCTTTCAGAAGGCGATGCAGGCGGTAGAGTTGAAACTTAAGCCACCCTCTGTGAAAAAACTTGTGATTATTAGTCTAACTCTCAAAGGAGATCCCGTGGCCGAAGATATTGCAGGAAAGTCCAAAAACTCAGTCGAAACAATCTACCTTGCCGCTCGATTGTGCGTGAGTTTCCGTTCAACACCCATCGTCATATCACAACTCAAAGACAAACTTCCATGTTCTACAACCATTTGTTTTGTGTACTCATTTGTTTGCTCATGTACAAGGTGACTGTCTGATACAGTACATGAACATCAATCTGCGCGATTGAACAGTGGTGTGACTATAACGGATTCAAACGAAGCTGTTATTCATTTGGCCGGCTGTACTCATTCTTCCAGTAAGAAGGATTCCCTTCAGATTGTCTACCGAGTGCCAAGAAATCGATCAAAACATGGCGAGATTCTGAATGCTGATCGTTGCCGGGGCCATTAGCATCCTGTTACTCAACCCTGACCTCTGTGTTCAGTAGAAGTTCGTGTGGACACATAATCGCCCATTGCCTACGACTTATCAAGGTATATTGTTTCGACTGACTTTCTGGGCTTTCATGCAATGATTTCGGTCATGAGAACGACTTTGTACAGGATAATAAAAAAACACAAGTTTCTTATTCACAGAAGTTGACCTGAGTTTTATCGCTACCGCCTGATTGAAGCACTGACATTAGTCGTAAGCGTAGCCAGGTTGATTCAGAAGTTGAAGTGGAAATTTTTTTGAACATTCATTTGGTTGCCCTAACTCCTTCACCAAGGTTAAAAGAAAGAAGACTGGAATCGACATTAGTTCACTGGTGTGCCTTCAGTGTACACCGTTAATAAAACTGCTTCATAACAAGCAGCCCTTAGACGCACTGAAATGTTTACAAACGAACGGTCGCATAATAGTATTCAGGCTGGATAAATGAACAGGATTTATAACCTTGCCAAAACCAATGATGTGGTAGCTGACAGCACAAAATTCGTGGAGATGATTACGGAACAATACAAAACGTCAGTCGTAGAAAAGGCAATAACCAAACCTTTACGCGGAATAAAACAGAGGGTTCACTGATGGGTAGCCGAGGATTTCGTTTATTTTCAAGTACAACATCACTCACATTCGATTGCAGCGTTCGCATTCAGATAGACTCCGCAGCCAGCCTCTTTTGAAAACAAGCACTAGACTCGAGTTTCGTTCTTATTAGAACTCGTCGGTAGTGCATATCCTTGCCACGGCCGGGATTTGAACTCCGGCCATGCATTCATGAGGTAGCCATGTTGACCACTGCGCCATTGACCTCATATTAGGCACGACCGAATGATCAAATCTGAACGCTCCACCACTCTCCCTTGTGAGCAATGATCTGGTTGCTCGATCGTCTCTAGAGGAGACAGTAACTGTCCTGTTAAATCCAATCGATAACCCCGCGATTGTAGTAAAGTTAACGTCATTTCAACCTCTTTCCGTTAGCACTTATAGTGGCCGGTGATCACAATGGTGTGACAACGTCAAGGTGATTTTTTGTCGCATGCAAAATATTGAATGACTACGCAGAATTTAAACGACGATCACTCATAGACAGTGTTCGGACGAATGGACAGCTGCGCTTGCACCTGCGTCCCCAGTGGTTGTTCATCAGTCGATCAATTCCCCGTCTCAACAGATCCCCAGGTAAAACATGTTACAATGTGTTCAGGTCTGGTGGATTTCCGGGAACAGATTTTCGACTATATCACGCAGGGCGTCTCTGACCACTACGGTTTTCGCGACTTCATTTGGTGTTTCCAGACAGAGGTACAAGCACTCTGGGGTTTCACGTCCCAGCTGGTGAGCATGTATAACTATGCACATACTCAAACAGCATTTAGTACAGTCGTCGGCTGACTCAACTGATGTTAAAAATAATTGCTGGGTAGTCTGGGAGGGGCTGGGTGACACGAGAATCAGGTCACGTACCCGTTCTTGTGGTCTACGCAATTATAGATCCTCGTTGGTCATCTCCTTTCATTAGCCTCACTCGAATTGGGTTTTTCCGCGTTGGAGCTCGGGAGCACCACATATCTGTGTTGAAATCTCGAAGCGTACTGCAGCCGATTATCCTATGACACAAAGTGTGGACCACTGCAATGTTGCCTCCATGCCAGCTGTGATCACTCGGTCTGAATGGAAAGAATACCGGCGTTATCAATTTGATGTACTTCAGACTCCGCGCTGGATTTTACCAAGGGAAATACAGTGCTCCACCAGAATCAACTTTTCCGTCAGTGAGTGATATTTCACGCGGTGAACTTGAATCGCAAACCGTATTCCATTAAGATAAAGTCTATAGAACTTTGATGGACTGTGAAGCACAAACCACTTTACACTGTCAAACATTAAATTTCCATTTTAGATATTTAGACTAATGGTAATTCGGTCGTGCCTAATATGAGATCAATGGTGCAGTGGTCAACATGGCTACCTCATGAATGCGTGGCCGGAGTTCAAATCGCGGCCGTGGCAAGGATATGCACTACCGACGCGTTCTAATGAGAACGAAATTCGAGTCTAGTGCTTGTTTTCGAAAGAGGCTGGCTGCGGAGTCTATCTGAATGCGAACGCTGCGATCAAATCTGAGTGTTGGTCAACTTGAAGACAGAACGGGATAGTTTTAACGGTTACTCTCGAATGCATTCGTTCCATTGAAACAATAATCCCCATATCATTGCCTGCAAACTATGGGACTCCGAATGTTGCTGGTTACCGAGTCCACTAGTATCAGATTTCGCAAACCTGATCTCTGCGCTCAGTATAAGTTCGCATGGACACATAATCTCCCCTGACCAACGACTTGTCACTTACACAATGTGGAACCGTGATTGCGGCACTGATAACTAACACGTCATCCGTAACGCCTATTTGCTGTTTTTCTGACTTATCCTGGCTAGTCTTTTCATATATACTTGGTTCATATGAATGTGAATACTGTGACCAAATACTACTGGTGTTCAGTGCATTTCAATCAATTCCTTTAGTATATTGTAGTGGTCAAAATCTTCGGCATCAATCTAGCGACATATTGGCTTTCAGCTTTATGATAAACCTTTATAACTAGGGTCTTCACTATCGTCAACACGACAGCTATACTCTCCCCTCTGGGGGTACGTCCAACATCGGGGAAGGATGATTGAGCATTGACATAGAATGATTTGGTCATGGCTAGAATGAGTTCAGTGGCGCAGCAGCTAACGTGGTTGTCCCTACTGAGTGTGAACCGAAGTTCATTTTCCACTCATAGCAATGAACTGTGCCAACGACCAGCTTCACTAACAGTCAGTCTATTGGCGCATGTTTCTTCTCGATAACTAAGAGACTGCGAACTTTTAGTCAAACTGTGCATGATAATCAGTTGGTTTGCTTTGCCCAGTGTGACTTAAAGCAGCCTCTATCGTGCAAATTTTCTAGACCAAGTTTGGATCAAGTTATAGTTCGACCGTTGACATGGACTGTTATGGAAGTTCACCGTAGAATTTAAGGAAATAACTTTAAATCAAATCCTACATGGTCTAACATAATTCAGCGTATATTTTAACGCCCAACGTTTTGCATTTGACATATAGTGTATGCCTACTTAAGGGGAACCCATAATTCAAATGGACATTCATTATGAAGCACTGTTGTAAATCTCAAGTCTCGTGCTTCTTTTCGAAAGAGGCAGACTGGAATGGGAAAGCTCCGATCAGTTGTGGGTGATTTTCAAACCACATGAAAACCAAAAATCCCCTACTACTGATAAACAATTGAAATACTACTCAATATGTTGATGGTTTCTGTCATTTCATCTTGGAGAAAAGTCGTGTCGAGTGGTCGTCGATGGGAGTTAAAAGGACAGTTACTGTGTCACCACACAGTAACCTGATCATCACTTACAAGCCAAAGTTACTGAACGTGCAGGTACAAAGAATTTGCCATGCCTAATGTGAGGATTATTGTGAATAGTCGAACAAGTTTAACATGAATTAACTCGAAAACGGCCGGAATTTACAAGCGAAAATTGGGTTTTGTTGACAACACTGATAGTTGAGAACCTCTTAATGACAAGCTTGATCTATGAGGTGATGAGGGAGCCTAACTGAAATATTTTTGATAGACTCACTCTACTACCCTGACCACACTGTTTAGGAGTTTCACTTATTTAATTCTTTTTGTAATACTAAATTAACTCCGAAAGTGAAATCGATGGAACACTTAGAGTATTTTAAACCACTGACAAAGGTTTTAATAGCAATAATCGATCAAACGGATGAAAAATTTGGCATATTACCACTTCGATTTAGGATATGACACTACTCGGATATTACTCAGACATACTGTCTAAATTGGAGCCAGCTGTATAACTTCATCAGAGCAGAAAGAAGAAATGTGTTGCGATATGTTAACAGATTATTTACTTCCCTCAGTTACAAACATAACACGTGCCAGTTATATACGGCATGCTGATAAGGACAAACATGGACTAGACAAGCCTACAAGCAAATCAATTATTACGTAATCACGACCACGGCAACCCGACAGGTTGTCTCAACCACTGTAGTCCACATCACGCCGGCTGGTAAGTTGAGATAAGCAACGCTTTGCAGAAAGCCAGCAACTTTGGGCTTCGATTTTACAAGAGTATCCTGAATGAGCCAAATGGATCAACTTGGTGACGTGTTGTCCTGGGGGTGTTTAGCCATGGATGACGTTGGCTTTCGGGCAGTAAGTTCAACAAGTTGAGAGTAGTTGGTCATCAGTGTCTAGTCCTTGTTTGTCCTTATCTGCACGATGTATATAACTGCCATGTTTTCGACTGCTGAGAGTAAACGAAATGATAACATGTCGCAACCCGTCTTCTTTCTGCTCTGATCAGCTGGTTAAAGAGGGATCATTTTTTCCGAAAAGAATTGCGTTGTACTGTTTTTGCTCGTTTAACAGAGTATACGCAGTATGGAATGGTTAAAAGCAGAGGTAAAGTAAGCCATTACAATAAACGATTCAAAATAAACCGAAAAAACTCAAGGTTTTACGGATCGCGTGGGAAATGATCTGCAAATCCTCTATCTAAATTAAGACGATGGTATTCATCAGGACTAGTTATGCGCCTTTCTGAGGCCGCTGTAGAAGGCCTATCCAAATGAAACCTGTTGAAATGTGAAAGAATGTAATTGGTTAGCTTACAGAAGGGTGCAGCAAATTAAGTAAACTTGTCATAAATTACCTTTTATTGGTGACCAGAAATTTCTAACGGTTATTTGGGTTCATGTAACTTTGTCACTTGTTTAAAATCCCCATACTAAAGAGATAACTCCTCCCATTTGTCTAACACTGAAAGCAATATAGCATTTCTACAGAGTGAATAATTCTCAGAACATACTAGCCTATTTTCAACAACTAACTAATTCACTTGATACGGAACTCACCTAATTTATTTAATCAACTGGGTAAATTGACAAGGTCAGAAACTTTTGTTCACGAATAAACAACAAATTAGCCTATATCGTATGGCACCCAAGCGTTCCTGGCTCAACTTGACTAATGCAGTTACAGTACTGTTACGGAATCTATGGCCACAGCATAACAGAACATCCATAGATTGGTACTATTGCCAAATAGACGCTAGTCTGCATTTTCAGCGGATATGGCTTACAATTCTCAGCTCTGAATCTTCTGTACGTTCATTTCTGCAAACAACGTCCAGCTTGAGATTCAAGCTGAAATGCACTTCGTGAAGTACTCCTTGGTCATTTCTTGTTCTCAGTCTATATCATATCATTACCAAATTGTGACCATACTTTCCTCATTAAATATACAAATTAGGGGATGTTAAGTTCCAAACATTCTAATAACTTTTCCTTGGTTGCTTAATCAGCAATTTTGTCCGAACAGTCAGGCTGGTGAGAAGTACACAGTATGCCTCCTGATACATCCAGCTATATCCACATATTGTTTTCGATCTTGATAAGCTTTTACTATTGGACCTCTCTAACAACACCTATCTCTTCATCTATATGCTAAACTTCAACATCATCTTCTGTCCCGAAAGTATTTATGGGTTACTTTGCTCAACAGTGTAAACGTGCATGCCTAATGTTTTCTTCAAAGCAGGCTAATTGTAAAACCCATCTGATTGCGGAGACTGTGGTCGAAAATGATCCATATTCAGTTTCTGTATATTCCCATTCAACAATTACGTATTTGACTTACAGCACACGACGTAATGCAATTCAATATTGCTGCATTCTTGTTTATAGTTACGTTTATACAATTCGTTGTGAAAGTTATCGAAATCTAGCTGTTGTAGCGAGTCTACGCTCATCTACCGGTTTTGACGGGGTTTAAACGACTCTGCACTGACGTCAGCTTCCTGTTGTCCATATGGTTTAGAGTCTATGACGTCATACTTGTATCGGATGATTTGTTCATCTAGAAAACTGCCAAATTAAGCATTCGCTCGATCGCTCATATTGACAGCCTATGGGATAACCGAACGTGCACCTTCTTACGCCCCACCAGTGAAGCTCGTCGAGATACGCAATTGTTCGTATACGTCGCTCACGTGATCCATTCACGTGACCTGCATTGTCTGGTGTTCGGGCGAAAATTGTCAAACGCTGTTCAATGGTACAGGTACCCGCCCATATCAGATTTCATGTCTGATCTCGTTAAAGTGTAGACCGCTTTGCTGCACTTATTTTGGGCTACCTTACCGTGCGTTGTATGCCTATTTCCATTAAAATTGCATCGACTGGATAGGCATTATTGTAGCAACTAACGTGTTTTTGACTGCACAGGTGAAAAAAACAATGTTCTAAAGCTTTTTATTCGGGCTGTAATCTGCTGTTTTTGGGTGGAAACAAGTAGATGATCTGTTCCCATTAAATTTTCTATTTCGGTGAAAGTGACTTTCACTAACTTGCCATTATTACATGTGGAATGGTCTAGAATTCACGAGGTTCGGATATGACAAAAAGCTTCTCATTGTTCTCTGAATAGTAAGTTTAATCGAGGCCGACCTTCACATGTCTCTAGTATCACAGTAAACGACGGACGCACTCTAATTTTTCTCACAGTCACTTAGAAACATTAAGGTGCCAGAAACTACAAACTATCGAGAGCTTAATTTGTGCATAGTGATGTCAAGCAACCAGGTGAACACTGTGTGACTAGCTGTGTAAACTTCACTGTTGGCAGACAAGTTGTGCAATCCAACCAGCCTGCTTTGAGGACAGTATTTTGTGGAGCATAAAATCAGTCAAACATATCACTGTATAACTAATAAGTAGTGTGGCAGATTTATGAATTTTAAATGAGACCTAATTGTGAAAAGTCAGGGCTTCGGCTAGATTCGAACCAGCGACAGACACAGCATGCCACACCGCGGCAAGCGCTCTACGAGCTGAGCTACTAAACCACACCGGGAGCTTGGAAATTTAACATTTGGACTCTGTTACCCACCCGTCCCACTGTATCAAATGGAATCCACCAAATGATTCAGGGGATCGATTGCCCCGGCAGGATTTCTCGAACAGTTCACGCTGGAATCCACCAACGCCACTGCTGAGCATAGAAATTGTAGTACCAATAAGTAGTGTGGCAGAGAGTCCAAATGTGAAATTTCCGAGCTCCCGGTGTGGCTTCGTAGCTTGGCTGGTAGAGTGCTTGCCGCGTTGAGGCATGCTTTGTCTGTCGCTGACTTTTCACACTTGGGTCTCATTTAATATATCACTGTATAGCTGATTTCGGTCCTAGCTGGACAGACCATGCAGAGGTAGTTAGAGTAGGATTTAGAAAGCAGTTACGAAATATCGGCTCAGAACACCTATTTCCCGGAAGGTTGTCTGATCCTCCCTGTAGTGACGATAAGTTGTCATTACTTTACAACTTTCAAGGATCTACCCAATACAAGACGCTGTCTTGCGCTTTGCCAAGGAATTTGGAATGCGTTTTGCAGCAATTAAGCGCAAGATGCTTTTGTGGAACCTTATTGATTGCGCAGATATAGGCTTTGAAAACAAACTTTGGACAGCTGACAATTAGTCTCTGTGATAAGGAAGATGAAGTAACGGCGGTAGTGGTGTGGAGAATAAAGTCGAAGCTGGTATCTTCAAAGCCTCATCCTAACCTACAGAAAAGGTGTTCATTTTCACGGAGCACTGCAGGACAGGTTCAATCATCTCACCTACTCCCAATGGAGGCAGGAAATGAACACCACTCAAAGTTGATGGTAGCTATCGCATTCCTGTGAACTTTTCTGACAGGCCCCTTTCGAAAAATGACATTGTGCTGAAATTTCATCGTTTTTAGGACTCATCCCAAATGTATATCCTTGTCACACCTGAGATTTGAAATCATTCCATGCTCCCATGAGGAAACATGTTGATCATCACACCACTGACCTCGAGAGACTGGGTTGTCGTGTGCAAACGCTCAGACGCACATGCTTGTGGGCAATAATCACGTAGCCCACTCCCTGCAACAGAGACACAATGGATGTTCTACAAAACTAGTAACTAAACCGAAACAAATGTAGTGAGCCAAGATCACGTATGACGCAAATATTGTTTACTCAGGGTTTCAGCATATTAAATGTGCGTTTAACACAAACACCAAAACCAAGGACATTCATCTGCACACGGCATCCATGGACACCATATTTTCCTTATGTCAAGTTCATGTGCGAAAAATATCATTTCATGCCAGATTGTACTTCAGTGTTTCTTAAATTCTCCCCCGTCATTTTAATACGTGCCTCTACCTGACTACTGAGTGCTAGTGTGAGTAGTACGGTGTGATTACTCATCCTCGCTACACTGAGACTTCTCACCAGGCTGAAACCACAAAATCATCTGATTTGTTGAAGAATGCTCCGATTAGGGGTGAATGCTGTGTATTTGTTCCATGGTCTGTGGAGTTACGCACAGGTTTTGGTAACACAACGAAGGCGTTCGATACTGTGTAAGAATACTAACCGTGATTAGATATACATATTAAATTCTTGAGGCTGAAGCAGTATCTAGACGGCCATAGTAACCAGCGTCCAGGTGAGTCAACGACATCAGTCGGTCTGAAAAACCCGATTCTGCTGTCATTTTCTGAGTGCTGATACCACTGGCTAACGAAGGTGTTGAAACTTAGCAGAGCGCTTTTTGTGCAAGTTACAAGCTTTTGATCACGCTCTGGTCATTTATGATAGTTTTTCTCAGTGGAGACCTCTCTAAACACTTAACTTTCTTGTTGTCTTGCTTTATCATTGTCAAGCAGCATTGAGTATCCAGTGGCGTTACGCCTAACGAAAACACAAGTGTACTGTGTTTGCTTCGCCGCTGATTACGATGCATTCGTCGGGTGTACCGGGCTAGGATGTTCGAGTAAAATGTGCAGAGGCATGAGAAAGTGCACACTAATACTTGGCAAACTTGTCTTGCACTGATTATCGTCACCACCAACCAGTTGAACGTGCGGCGGCTGACAGGTTGCGTCATTTTCTACTGACTGGAGGCGAATCTAAGAGTGGACGACGAATTCTCAGCTGGTTCGCCAGTCACACAACCTGAAAATGGTAGTTACTAGTTAAAATGAACGGAGAAGACGTGGAAATCTGTAGATCCGACCAAGAAACCGATTTTACTTCTTCCAGGTGCATGTTATAAAATGTTACCGGTTGTGACTAGGTTGGCCGAAAAAGCGAGATTTCTGTGCCAACTTCAGGTAACCAGAGGATGAAAGATCTACTTATTCTTCCCGTACGAACAAAATAATGACGTTGCCGTTCACCTCAACTCCGTTCGCCAAATGAGAAGCACAGTTCGTTGTCGACGGACAAGACAGTCCAACAAAACTAGCTGGTCGATTGCAACTCGCTTTTGTGAACGGCTTTCGAGAGCAAAACGTTGGTCGATATTTTATGGTTTGTATGACTCACCAACATATTCAAACTCTCGTATTATCTACCAGTACCCTTGCAGCTGAAGCGGAGGTAAGATAAACAGAATGAACAGAAGCCCATGCTAACACATTATTGCCTACTGAGGACAGATCATTAAATTGCTGAAACATTTTAGTGAATAATCTAAAAAACAACACCGATTGCTCAGCATACCAACCAATAAGTTGTAGTTTAGCCTAGCGTGTTCGCTGACCGTGTTCTAACTTGAGACAAACTGGATTTTATTCACAGTCAATAGAGTTGCTTCTCTCAGAGACTATCAGCTGATAATTTGCATTCAACAACGTCTGCTCTGTTGATTTGGTTACGAAGGAGTTGACCAACCTGTTGCCAACCTGTCTTGTTGGTCTCCTTAATTAGGTGAACTTTCATATTTGTTGAGAATATCTTTAATATGTAGACAAAATAAAACAAAGTTTAAGCATTTCCCACTGTCTGTTTACGGTTCTCACAAAAGAATTGAAGAGGAATGAAAGTTACCAATTTGTCACAGGTAGATTCCAGTGGAAAATGCTCACTGGTCGACCTGAGTTAACGTTTGAAAGCATGCAAGTTTGGCTAAACCAGGCTTCGATTAACAATGTGACTAGTCCCGCGCGTTGTTCAATGCCAACTGATCTGGTCTCCGATAAATCAGATGGCGCCGGAACGAGATGATGTCCCAAATAGAAACCAAATCAGCAACATTCTGACTCCATGGGGTTAATTTAGACAAATGTTCATTTACAGTCGTTTAAACAATCATAATTTTTCTCAAGGCAGGCAATCGGGAACAGTGTGCATTCTCTCTCAATGCTTTCATTAATCGATGCTGACTGTTGAACAGCGATTGATGAGGCATCACGATTGCAGATTCGTTCTTCACTTTCCTATCTAACTACCAGGCTGATGCTAAGAGAATATTAGACGTGCTTGTGTTGCTACCATAGTCTGTTGAAATCAAACTTTTCTGTGAGTGCTATACTTCACAGTGTGTTTGGAACACTAGATATCAAACTGCAATCAAATCGCTCAATAAGGACTTAAAAAACCGTGCTTGTCTGATTGTCATCTACGAGGAAACGCAGACTCATTCAGAGATAAGAGAAAGCGGAAGGATAGAAAACATATATGGGCCGCACATATTGTTACTATTGTGGTGTTAATAATTGATGTTTGTTGTTATCTGACCGAAGATAGTTGTCAAGTAGGAGTGTATTATTGACAGATTTGGTGAGTTGAAAAAGCCCCGATTGCGAAAAAATTGAACTTCGGCTGGATTCGAACTAACAACAAAAACAACACGCCTAGACACGGCAAATACTTTGACAGCTGAACTGCGAAACCCCGATGTCGCTGGTTAACATCTAGCCGAAGATAGTATTTTTCGCAGTTGGGTTTCTTCTAAACAGAGATTTGTTATACGTTTACAGCGTACAACATTTCGTTCGTTCTATGGTGTTAGGGATCCATAATGGACAATTTGTCGGAGTAGTATTGTGGATCGTAAGGTTTTTTAATCAAATATATACACTTTTCTAGTCGAGTACTCCAGTCGCTAGTTTGGAATTCTTTCTAGTCATGAGTACCAGATAGAGAAATACATTGTAAAAACTGAAGGGTTGTGACATGATTATGAGATCAAACACACTCCGAGGAGAGTGTTGTGCATTCACAATCTACTGTTTACACATTGGTTCACTGTGCACATCTGAAAATTTGATGGACAATAAGGACCATACGAATGACATCAAACCACACACATAACGGGAGTGTTAACAGCTGGATACCGCGACTTATTCGGGCCAGACTATAACTATGCCATAGTTTAGGGTGAATTAAGAGAGCAGATTAACAAGTAGTGGCGGACAAACACTTCTCATCAGTGTCCGGCCCAACCATCTTTGATGATTCTAGTAACTGCAGTTAGAGTGTTGACTACCGTTAGCACGAAATGTTCGGTAGTACGGATTGCTTCACTGGTTTGCGTAGGCGCGAGTTCACTGTATTGTTGAGCTAATTACAGGATGCAGATGGATTCCAGAACTATTAAGCTTAGCAAATCAACTGTCGTCTATTCATGTTTCCTAAACATCTAAAATCCACTTTACATTGAACGACAATCTAATTTCGAACTCGGTAAAATATAGCCAATTTTCTAAAGAACGGTATAACGGTACAATGTTTCACTGATTCTTTAGAGTACGGTTCGCTTCCTTTTCCCTGCGTTGGTTCACAATGTATCTCTTGAGAATAGTGGTGCAGTTGGTAGCCTGAGTTGATGTTTCCCACCCTTGAGCGTTCTCCGAGCTTGGAACTTAGGTTGCAAACGTTTCGTCGCCAAGCAAGGTGATGTCATCAATGTATGAGATGTTGAGCTTACAGGATTGTGCATTGGGCTGGATGAACATCAGTGAATTTCTGCCTTTGGCTACCAAATCAGAATAAACTTTTGACAGTAAATGTGACATTTGAACTGAATTCTCATTGGTTGTATCTAGTCCTCACCACTTGATCTCTCGACCCTGATGTGTTGCTTATTGCTTCCTTCTTTCTAGCTTACACGTGATTTCAACCGGGTTGGTTGTGTTCTTCTTGAACTTTCGTATGTACACTTGTTTACGTTGGATACTGGACCGTTCAGTCCAAGTGTTTATTCGCGTTAGTTCAGTTGCGCATCCGTGTTTGGTTGTCACCACTTTGCCGCTTCTTCAAGTCCTTTCTTTGCTTTGGTGCGTAGATTTTATCTAACTCAATTTTTCACTGTAGCAGTCAAAAACGTAAATGCGTACGGTTTATAGCCTGACAAGTTTCTCCGCTTATTATCACATGCCTATCACAGAACAGGAGATCATAAAGCGGAAAACAGAGCTCAAATGTAAAATTAAACATATAATGAGAACATATGGCGAATCTATTCGCTAATCAGTCAACAGCATCATCACCATGAGAGTGCTAAACTAACAAATTAGTTTTTCTGCACACAGACAGGGTGACACCAACGTCTCGGAGCAACTGTCTCAGCATATCGTAACAACCGGGGCTTATCAGTTTCCTAAACAACTGCGAATGGCTGCGTGGGATCCACCGGGTTATGACTCTCCAGGAGAAGACCAGCGATCACTGATTTCGGTGGTCTGTGTGGCGGTTGTTGGGTGCATGCATGAGTATCAGTTTGCATCTGCGCCATATGTGTCCTCACTTGGAATGCCCAATATCTGAACTTTAATATCTTAGTCCCAAGACATTATAAAGCAGGCCTTACCAAAACGCTATTCAATACAGGCAGAAAGATTTGTACTCAGGACGCAAACTAGAATGAACTGCAACTGAGTAATTAGGTTCTCTTGGACAGCAGGTACTCGCAATCACTGATCTCCAAATTTTCCAGACGAAAACTGCACGAGCAAACGGAGATGGTGGTGCGAACTGCCGTTCCAAAGGGACGATGTCAGTACGTTTGCTGCAACGCTGATTGAAGGCCGCTGTATTACGAGCTTATAATGCCGCATGGGTGGTGTTAACCTACACGACAAAACGGGCGCCAGTTCCAAATCTGACATTTCAGGTGCCGCCGTTCGCCAGATTTCACATCTCTTACATACATTCATGTAGCAGGCAGGTTGACTACGTTGGCATAACGGAACGACATCTGAAATTTCGGATCTCGGAACACATCCCAGCGTGGGTGAGGAAACGTGGCGCAGATGCAAACTGATACTCATGTTTAGTTTCACATTTGACCTCTGCTTTCCGCTTTATAACCTCCTGTTCTGTGGTAGGCATTCGATAATAAGCGGAGAAACTTGTTAAGTCATAAACCGTGTGCACCTGTGTTTTCAACTGCTCTACTCAAATTTGTCTCAGGAAGATCCTGCTTCAAATTTCTAACTCAATGTATTTGTTTATCGAATCATTGTGACAGATATTTTGCGCAATCACCAGGGTGCATATGCGTATATACAGAATGTTCGGTTGTGTGTGTATGTTTGGATAGACGACGCACGTAAATTTCTAGATAAATGACAATTATTCACTGAGTGCAATTAGTTTTATGAGTGAAAAATGTGACACTGCATTCTCACGAGAACTTCTGTAGCAGGTATATAGACAGAGGGGTGCGTACAGATGAGACAAGCGAGAAAACACGGTTACAGATAGACAGTAAGTTAAGGCTATGGTGCTATGTTGAAAGTTAAAAATTACTTAGTTTCGGATGTTAAGAACATGGGTGTGTTAAACTTTATAAAAGTCTGTTTGGTTTGAGTTGCGCGGCACGGGCGGTATAAACGGTACTGCACTCAGACTAGCCTGATTACATGAGTGTATCGCTTCTACACATAGAGATTCGGATGACTTGGGTTAATTGTAATGGTATGATCTTCATCAGTTTGTAATGATTGGCATTTTTTGACAAGCTGACCAAAGATCTGCAGAAAAATGGAAGATATTGTTCTTCTGAGAGATGTGAAGAAAAAACAGAAAACAGAAGTGGGAATGGATGAGAGAGTTGTGCTTTGAAGCACTGAATATAAAGATCGGATTTTCACTTTCAGTGGCGCTATTTTTGCTAGTAGTACACCGGTAAAATTCTGACAGCCTGATTCATTGGCTGTTGAGCACATGTGATTTGATAGTTGCTTAGATTAAATAAGATGGTCATCCGCAAGTGCTTCACGTCTTATGGTCACGTATTGCATATTTGGGGTGAGGAGACAAAGATGATTTGGCGGTTAAGAAACTAGGCTGGAAAGTTTAGAAAACCATAACATTAGGCATTTTGAAAGCCCATCTCAGTGATCAGTCCATGATGAACCAAATTTGTCACGATTAATTGGCTGACACACTGTTGTCCTCTGGGGAACTTAAGTGGAGCAATCTACTAATGAGTGGAATATTGTTTAGCAGTTTTAGTGAGAGCGGATGATCTGATCTGATCCGGAACTTCTAACCGCTTAGTCCTCGATTAAAGCTGACTGACAGTAACCATGTTTCCTAACAAAATCGTTCGACAATCGAACATTACAATTTTTTCATCTAATTTTAAGTCATTGAAGTACCAGCAAACACAGTTGACCAGAGAAAGTGTGGTACGCGTTTCAATTTCGGTCTTGACGAGGGTGTGCACTCCTAATGAATTCTGGAGAGAGCGAAGCTCGAGTTAATGCTGGCTAGAAATTGTGTTTGCATGTGACAACCGTACTCAGTTGTCAGTAATATTGAACAATGAAATTAAGAGGCAGGTGTGTCCACGAACTAATTCCGTTGAATGTATATGCCGAAATTATGGAAGGTCACTCAAGTAAGTATCAAGCGAGTAAAAATAATCATAGTAATATTTTGATACGTAACAGCGCCGCCTAAGGTTTTATAGGTTTTGTTAGTCATTTCAGTTTTCTGATGCCCTCGGAAAACACCCACATCTTAAAGAGCTCCGCTAGGTAAACTTTTCACCTAGTAACAGTGTCCAGCAGACTCTCGTACGATCTAGTGGACACGAATTTCACCAAATAAGCTTTCGTAATGATGATTTCTTATAGACTTTGTAGTTTTGTTCCCCTTGTATCGTGCACGGCACTGTTAATTGAGTGCATTTCGGTGAACAAACTCTATAATAAAGCCTATCTGGTTGTAACATTTTTACATCAAGAAATGGTGTACGCATTACTTAATTCTTCCGAAATGACCTGACGATATTGAGAGCCACGTTGAAATTGGCCAATAATCCTTAGATTATTATGTTCAATAGCTAGTTTCTTTAACTGCCTCAGTTACCTTCGAGCATGTTGCTGGAGATGTTAATAATCTCAAGACCTAATGATGGACGTTTATAGAGATATTTCCAAACTGTCGTTAAACTTACTAGCGATTGTAGGCTATGTTTGAGGTTTAGTGATATGCGATTAATTCGCAATTATTGTTGAAAAAAATATTCTGATTATCAGAGTGGAGTATATTAGAACGAGGGAGAAGGTGCGTCACGAGAACTTCAGAGTTTGCTCTGTTCTTCTTGTCACTTGGATAAAACGAACATATTCGAAATGAACTGCACACAGTGAAAACGGATGAATGGACCAAATAAACAGGTTCACTCGATCGGACGTAGTAGATCGACTAGAGGCAGATGAATGTTAGAAAAGTGCTAATAAGTAGTCGGGGATTGGGTTTGTTTTCCAGTTGGACATCACTCACATTTGATCGCAGCCTTCGCATTCAGATAGATTTTTTAGCCAGCCTTTTTAGAAAAGAAGCATTTCACTCGAGTTTCGTTTTCACTGGAGCTCGTCCGTAATGCATATCCTTGCCACGGCCTTGCAGGTTTAACGACATCAGTGAGTTCGACCTATCTTGGAAGTTCTAATCGCCGGGTTATCGATTGGAGTTAACAGGACAGTTACTCTGCCTCCTCTCAAGTCGATTGGGCAACCTGATCATTGCTCACAAGGGAGAGTGGTTGAGTGTTCAGATTTGATAATTCGGTCGTGCCTGATGTGAGGTCAATGGCGTAGTGGTCAACATGGCTACCTCATGAATGCGTGGCCGAGTTCAAATCGCGGCCGTGGCAAGGATATGCACTACTGAGGAGTTCTAATAAGAACGAAACTCGAGTCTAGTGCTTCTTTTCGAAAGAGGCTGGCTGGAAAGTCTATCTGAATGCGAACGCTGCGATCAAATGTGAGTGATGGTCAACTTGAAAATAAACCAAATCCCCGACTACTCATCAGTAATCTAAAATATCGCCTTGCAGGTTTAATGAGTTCTGTGATCTCGACCTGTCTCGGAAGTCCTAATCGCGGGGTTATCGATTGGAGTTAACAGGCAGTAACTGTGTCTCCTCTCGAGACGATCGGGCAACCTGATCATTGCTCACAAGGGAGAGTGGTTGAGTGTTCAGATTTGATAATTCGGTCGTGCCTGATGTGAGGTCAATGGCGTAGTGGTCAACATGGCTACCTCATGAATGCGTGGCCGAGTTCAAATCGCGGCCGTGGCAAGGATATGCACTACTGAGGAGTTCTAATAAGAACGAAACTCGAGTCTAGTGCTTGTTTTCGAAAGAGGCTGGCTGGAAAGTCTATCTGAATGCGAACGCTGCGATCAAATGTGAGTGATGGTCAACTTGAAAATAAACCAAATCCCCGACTACTTATCAGTAATCTAAAATATCGCCTCGCAGGTTTAATGAGATCAGTGATATCGACCTGTCTCGGAAGTCCTAACTAGATATTTAGTTGATCTTGTCATCTGGCGATTACCGGAACAAAGAAAAACTACATGAGTCAGTTTTTGAGCCCACGTGATGCTGACTCCATCGATTTCCTTGCCACGGCATTGGCTGCATAGTTAGGGCTTGGGTGATGAGGATTATCTGATTGTTCTGCTCACTCATCGTTCTTACGTCCAGTTTAGTTTACGTTAATAACTGGTGATGCTCAAGTCAGCGTGTCCTCACAATTTTTACTTGTTTCGACGAATTCAATGAAACAACTCAAATTTTTGAGAATTTTATGTTTCTCAGGGGAACTGGTTGATTGCGGTTCATAGGGGATCTAAGTTTAGCACTTGGATCAATTTTTCCACTCGCTCAAATTGTCACCAATCCCTATAGTTGAGTTGCGTTTCACTCTGAGAACACTAGTATCAAACACGTTTGCCCTTTAAAGGCCCTTACGTTCAGTAGCTCAAAGTTATAGCTATTACTGTGCTAACTTTTGGCTAAGTATTTTTATGCCTTCCAGTCGTGCAGATCAGATATAGTTATGAATGGATAATGCACAGTTTGTTAGATGATTACTTTTCATACGATCAAGTGAAAACTGTCTGTGTACAGTTGGTACATTGAATAATCTGCAGTTAGCTTTCCAGGGTGATAGAACAACCTGCAACCAATCAAATTAGGCGAACCATCGGAATTATCCAAAGCACAGTGGTTTTTCGTGTTTTTAATGTAAGTTAAATTCGTGAATCGAACCGAACATATGAAAGACATATAAAAAAGACATAAAAGGCTGGGAGGTTTTATAACATGTACATCAAAGACGAAGCAGTAAAACAATCCATTTTCCATTTGTTGCTCACAAGGAAAGGTTCTAACGCCATTTAGAGGTTGGGTCGATTCACATGGTTGGAACATCTAAGACGCAAAGTTGGTGAAAGAAATATGTGAGCATTGTGCAAGAGTTTCATCTCTTTACCTTGATCAATGTACTGATCTGCGTTAAGTTGTTCAGCAACTTCTACACCACATCAAGACCACCTGCCTTCACCATCCTCCAATTTTGTCATATGCTGAGAAGTTGATGGCTGACTACGGAGGCATCAAATTGCTGGCACAAACTACTATGACGCGATGGAAGACTGGCTAGCATTAGCAGTGTTAGTGACAAAGTATCGCTGTTTGGTAAGGTACAAGCGGCATGGACATAGCGAAGTAATTCAACAAAACCGTTGTGAAGTTATTGACATTTCTGGTCGATTGTCATTCTTATAAAATTAAATTAATTGTGAGAAATCAAACGGAAGCTCGCAGTTCTAAGGCTAGAACGGCGTCTTCTAAGCTGAGGCGAATCTAGCCATACACACTTATTGTTCTGACGCATACGGGTAGCGTTCTCTATGTGATTGTGAGACCCGAATTTGTTTTAGTGGTGAAACTATCAATTAAGTTAAAAGGAGCCGTGTGTTTTCATTAATTCGATAACGATATCTGTGTGGGCATTCATGCCTCGTAGCAACAGCCTGTAGGTAAGGATTATTTGGGGAGCGAGTCTTAAGTGAGTTTATTCACACAAACGGTAAGTGTTCAGAGACTAAGATAGTTGGGCTGTCAGTGACAGTGCCTGAAAGTAACATATTTTGCCGATCACGTGGCTAACTGGTGTCAAGTCTGAGGTAAACATACACCAACTGTGTATTCAATTCATCATGTTAGAGTGAATTTGCTGCACAACCTCAATATACGAGTGAAGTCCATAAGTCATAAACGTACTTGGCTCTGAACACACCAATAATGCTGAACTCTGTCGTTGTTTTGACTTCTCGATGACTTTCAAACAGCATTCACGCTGATATCGTGCTCGAGCCAACTTACTTTGAAAACAGTTGGTGGTTCGCTTTATGGAGAGCGTTAAATTTTGCCCCAAAAATCCTCACAATAGTTAAAACAGTAAGTAATTCTAGTGTATTCAGATTGTGCGAGGCGTCGGTATTTAGTGGAATGTAAAGGGTATTGCACACGTTACCACCGTACGCCAGTTGTATAAAGAAAACCGTACAATGGTTTATGCCACAGAAAGTTTAACTGAAGAGAAAGGTATAGGTTACCTGTAAAGACGGCAGTTCTATCAATCAAACGGCAAGTACAAACAGATCATTGTATAACTATGGATCAGCCATCCGTTACAGGGGGAACATTGCACATATGGTGTGCATTTTTAAGTGGTGAACCGTTCACCTGTTGGTGGATATGGTGCCCCCAAAAAATTGTTTTCCGCCGCAGGTCCCAGTGCAAGCCGAATCCTACTTTATGAGGCATTCAACTGAGCATGAAGCTGTTATGACCACTTTTCATAGTTGGATGGTACCATTTTAACCGTAACCAGTCACCTGAAACCAATACAGCATGCGAGACGACTTTCAACAGAGTTTTAATTTGGAGTTGTTCATGGAGAATTCTTTCAATTCCTTCGTGGAGTGCTCACGAGATCCAATAAGAATTTCTTATGGGATACTTAATCAATTATCTACTTCATGAGACGGTTTTGTCACTAGTTTAGGTCAATGGGGATTGTTCTGAGTGCCGCGGCTCTGACAGATGTTAATTCAACTCAGTATTTTCCCAATACACTCTCACAGTCACCTTATGGAGCTATTCTGTCAGCGTTTGCAGCCTGGTACTGCTTTCAACACGTCATTCCGGTTCTCTCATAGGGACTTCCCACTATGAGGATTCATTCATTTATTTACTCTCTAGCGGGTTACGCAACAATATATTTTTATGTTAGAACTCTTGGAGGAAAAACCTTTTTATTCTACCGAAAACATCTTTGTGGTATGTTTTTGGTTCTGCGAGCTGCAGTTTATTCTTCAGTCTCTCAGTTTACGTTTTTTAAGAACCTGTGCAGTTGAGCTGTTCCATCTTTCTTTGTCAGTAGAATAGATGAACTTTTTATTTACACCTCTGTCTGCCTGTACGAAAACACAATGAGAGATGACAACCCTGATTAATTTCAGCGTCATATGGCATTTGAACAAAGTAGGATCTAACTTCACTCACAAATTTAAATTCACACGTTCTTGTAGCTTTCAAATTCATGAGCTATTTCACGGGAAATATTTTTGTTCACAGTGTGGAAAAACGTGGCGCAAACTGTTATAAGGAAACCTAGCCATTTAAAAGCAGGTTGCTTACTTTGATGCAAAGTTATGTACAAATTGTGGTCGTTTGGGAAACATTGGTAGTTTAAATAAACACTACCATTTTATGCCGACAATTTGAGAAGGATTGCATTCCAATTTCCGTAGCCGTGAATTCGATTCATTAGACCTTTAAAACCAAAAAACGGAAGATCACATATGCGTGACTTCATGTATGTATTGATAGTTCATGTTCGGATAGGTTTGAAGCAGAATTTTGCGACGCTTAACTACACACAAATGTACCAATATGTCAGTATAGTATCGAGTTTTCACAAAAAGCTTGCAGCGTTAGACCGCATCCATCAGAAGTCCTATAGTCACCTGTTTCAGATACGTGTAACTCTCAATGGTGTTATCCAGGCCAGAGGTGATGAAAACAGCAGTTGAGTTGGACCCATTTTCGTCTGAGAGGGACGAGGCTAAAGGACGTCATACTTTTCTTACAAGTTCACATGTCCGAATTGTATACTCGCGTCATTGTCGGATCTTCACACAGGTTTGAACTCATTCTTAACGGACCTTGCAAAAACAGTAGATAAAGGTCATTCGATCAGTACTTCTAATGTTTACCGCTTTACCGCTGACCTTGGAACAGAGCGAAAGCAACATGGTACAGAAATGTTAAGTTGAAGGTGAATTCTTTCGAGCTGTTGCAGTGTGTATAACCTAGTGGGTGGCTCGTCAAGCAAATGATACGATCTGACGAAGTTTCTCAGACCGACTGTCATCTTGCTTTATGGTTTTTCCGTGCAAGCAAGATCTCCTTCACTTAGGATGCGTGTTACGCAAGTATGCTGTTGTGCATGGAAGTGTGCAATTAAACCAGAGATCCAGAATTCACTTTTCATTCTGTTCAAAGCTCTCGGTGACGTTCTGGTTCACAAATGACTAGTAAGTTTGGTGCCATTCTGACCTCTAACCGACTGGTGTTATTCAGCTAACTTAAGATATGACTATGCAGGAGGAAATTAATTGATCCAGAACAAAGTGTCTGATACTGTGTACTTCGTGATTGTCCAATTAATGGCAAACGTTTGTGCATACTGACCCTATCAAAATCGGGTTGAAGCATTATCTCAAAACAGTGTGACTACACATGGTACACTTGTTAACTTGGTCTGTTATGTTCCTAGAGGTATTTATAAATTTGCAATGTGATTTCCGTTTTCAATTTTTGTCAGGTTGCTGTTCTTTCCTTGTAGTTGAAGCTCACTAACAACCTCGTTTCAACAATCCATCTAATTTCCACCATCCTTTTGGGTGGGACCCTTCTAAGTCTGCATGTATCTACGTTCAACTTGGTACGGCAGTAAATGCTGCTGTCACGGATACATTGTTTCCACTACTAATTTTCTAACACCAGTTAAAGCAACTTCCAGTTTTTCACGTAAAACTTAAAATCGAAGTCGTTTTAATCCAACAAACTAGAAACACCGGTTTTTCTATCGTTAATCTCTCAATCAGTAGAACATGGAACACATGAGGTAAACTACGTCGATGACGAGAAAAAATTTGGTAGTTCCTGGTTTTTGGTTAAATAATACCAGTTTTTTCGCGCTTACACTGTTCAATGCATTTTTCCAGCTTGTCTATTTAGATATTGTCAAACGCCTTTGCTCATTCGGGTTTACCCGTATTCGTGACGGACCGTTTGTAGTAT